>JAKUCM010000384.1:0-179807 GCA_023374145.1 Lepidium sativum | reverse complement strand
AAGAGAGAGACCAACTTTACTGCCCAGTCTTGTTTTGACACCCCAACAACTCGAGCTAAAATAGCCTTGATCTACTTGTTTTAAACCTCCACCTGACCACCTTATGCTTAAGTCCATTTTTCTTCAGCAGGTTCTCAAACACCTTGTTGATAAAGTGGGAGCCTCAATCACTTATTACAACACGAGGCACACCAAATATGGGGAAAATGATGCTCTCGAACAGCTTGATGACGACTCTAGCATCATTAGTCGGAATTGCCACGGCTTCTACCCACTTCGAGACGCAGTCCACTGCGATGAGAATGTAGCAATTCCCATGAGATGGTGGATTGAAAGGCCCCATGAAGTCGATTCCCCAGCAGTCAAATATCTCAACTTCTAGAATTGGGTTATGTGGCATCTTGTTCCTTCTGCTGATACTACCCATTTTCTAACATGGACCACACTTGGAGATGAAATTCTGAGTGTCCCTAAACACTGTCGGCCACCATAACCCTGATTTCAAAATCTTCTGGACTGTCTTGAACGTGGAAAAATGTCCACCGTAAGCAAACCCATGACAATGCTCCAAAACACCTTGAACCTCTTCTTTTGCTATACACCTTCTAAATAAACCATCTGTTCCCTTCTTGTATAAGTAGGGTTCATCCCAGAACCCTAAATACCCCTATGAGATATCTTGTGCCCTAACACTATACCTTCCTGAACCATGAAGTGACATTTTTCCCAGTTGAGCCCAAGGTTGGTAACCACGCACCTACTAAGCACCCTGCACAAATTTGACAAACAAGAGGAGTAGGCAGAGCCATCGATGGAAAAATGGTCCATGAACACCTCGACTACATCATCAATCAAATCCGAGAAAATAGAAGTCATACAATGCTGAAATGTAGCAGAAGCATTGCATAACCCAAACGGCATGCATTTGTAAGCAAAGGTACCATAAGGGCAAGTAAAAGTAGTGTTTTATTGATCATCTGTGTGTATAGGGATCTTAAAGAACCTGCTGTACCCAGCAAGGAAACAGTAATATTTTTTACCAAACAACCTTTCAACCATGTGATCAATAAAAGGCAAAGGGAAATGATCTTTTCTACTTGATGAATTCAGCCTCCTATAGTCTATACACATCCTATGCCCGTTATGGTTCTAGTGGGTATTGTTCATCTTTATCGTTCTTAACCACTGTAATACCCCATTTCTTAGAAACACAATGCACATGTGAGACCCACTTACTATCAGAGATTGAATATATTACATCAGCGTCTAGCAACTTAAGTATCTGAAGAAAAAAACGATGAGGAGATGATTGAAACATCAGGCCTTAAAAATCAAATTTACCATGTCCAACATGTTCGTTGGAGGTTTTTCTGCAAGGATGTCTAGAGGTAGTAGTGGAGTCGAGTAGGCTGTCTAGAGTTACCATGTCCAACATCACATGAGCAGATTTTTAGTAAAACAATGTATACGAGAGAAAGCAACTCTGACTATAAAGATCTCTTGGAAAGAATTATTGAAAGGGTGCTTATAAATGAAAAACCTGTAGGGCTGGATTCGTGGGGATGCGGAAAGTAACGATAGCAGGAGCACCGTAGAAGAGTCCCTTAACCTTAGCCTCTAATTCGAAAGAATGAGACAGAATACCTCCTCTGCAGACATAAATCAGATTAGCGACACCAAAAAAAAGCTTAAAAAGCAGCCATTGAAACATTATGATTGAGGAAGAAACTCACGCATCAAGTCTTTCCCATGATTTTGAAGTGTTTCCATTAACAACTTCAAAAGTAGCTTTATCCCAGCTATTATCTGTCAGAGTAACATCATATGCCGACCTGAGGAAACACAAAAATATCAGATACTTTTAGCTAATATTCAAGACAAAATCTCAGATTTTTCACAGCAGACAGATATGACATTCCAAAACGAAATCCAAAATTCAGAGATACAACAAAAAAGTGGATCAGATCAAATGCGCATCCGCGTGTTACTCTTTCATAAGGTAGATCTAAGGATAGCTCAATCACAATGTCCTAATTCTACAGTAGTCAATCGCTTCATGCATATTAACTAATGAAAGCCAGATGAATCCGAACGAATTGGGACCCAACTGTAAATTGAATAGTGCAACCCAAACCATTATCATGAAAGCCGGATGAATCAGAACGAATTGGGAAAACATAATAGATGAGAAGAAGAGAACTAACGAGGATCCTTGGTTGTAGATATCGAAGGAAACGGAGACGCGTTCAGCGCCAGATTTGAGCCTGTTAAGAGAAGCTTTCTTGTGGACCACCATGAACGGCACTTCCGAGGTCGCAATCGAAGCAGAAAAAAGCATGAGAAAAGCTATGGCGGATATCAGAAGCTTAGCCAAGGAAGGAGCCATGGTGTGTAATGTACGACGATGAAGTTTTTTAGGCAGATGCGAATTCAGATCTATGATTGTTTTTCTCCGCTCATAAAACCTCCGACGACGATTTTAAGCACGACACCACCACCTTCCAAGGAAAAATAAAAGTCAATGATGGGCCCAACAACTTTTCACACATGATAATAGGCCCAATCTTTTAACACCTAATAATGGGCTTACTTAAAATAAGCCCCTTATAAATATAATATTTCTGGGGACCCAAATCTATGGAGCAAGAGAACCGTGTGGGTGTACAACGATGAAGATATTCAACTTGTAACACAGCCTGTCTCCTGCCACAATTTAACATGTTTCTTCTCTCTCACACCCACCAAAATTTCCATTATATTCAGATATCCCCATATTATTTGTTACTATAATAGATATTACAACATTTATTAATTATCTCGTTTGATAATAAAGTATACGCCGCTTGAAAATCTAAAGTCCTAGTCATGGTTATATTACAGTTCAAACCTCAATAAACCGAATGTTGAAAAAAAAATGAAAGTCAAACATACTTGAGAATTGAGAAAGACAACTTCCAATTCTTTCTTTTATAAAAATGTAAATATTTTAAAAATTATTAGGAACTACACAAAAATTTTCCTACAAATTGGTCTTATACTAATAAGGTTTAAATATAGAAGTAGAGATCAATCAATCTATCAGAACCTCCGAAATTCAAAAACGATAGAAGTGATACATACATTTGAAGGAATCTAAGAGTTTCTCCAACGGAGACTGCAAACACCAAATCTACTGTCAATTTTTCTCTAATCGGACTGCAAAACAACAAATTTGCAGTTTAATGAACAGTTCAACACCAAATTTGGTGTCAAACTATTCATGGAACGGAAAAAATATATATAATATTTTATTCTTTGATTGGACATATATTTCATATAAAATTATATAATTGAGAAGATTTACAGAAAGATGGAAGGAAGATTGATGAAGATTTAGAAAAAGATTGAAGGAAGAAGAAGAAAAAGAGAGATTTGGGCCACATGGGCCAATTTCAATTTCTTTATGTTTTGTTACTTTTTTTGTTACTTAAACTTATATAAAAATGTAGAAATAATAGAAATTTTGGTAAGTAAGATTTTCTTTCGAATAAATATTAAACAATAAATACAGATCTAGAAAATATTTTCTTGTTCACGAAAATTGAAAATTAAAGAGAAGAAAAAACATAATATAAGTTGATAAGAATATAAGTTGATAAGAATATGTATTTTCAACATATTTATACATTAATCATATTAATCTTGAAATTCATAATAAAGATAATGAATTTACAAAGAAAATCGTTTCTAGAAAGATTATGAACACTGCATGCTAATCGATTCGCCTTGCTATTGAGAGATTTTGAAATCTGGTGTAGTGAAAAATTGGTGAAGCTTTTTCGAAAGTAGTCAAACTCCACTAAATACGGCGAGAAAATTGGTTACTCCTCTGAATTGGACACCATTTTGATAATCTCCGCACTATTTGTTGTGTATTGAATTTCTGAAATTCCCAAGACGAGGAAGAATTTCATTGTCCATAGAACTGTTTCAAATTCTATCAGTAGAGGTGATACTCATCTAGGTATACTACAAGCTCTTACGTTTGCATTCATAGTAGAATCTGCAAAGCAATATCAAACCAAAAAAAAAAAAGTTATGAATATTTTATAGAAACCATTTATAAAACAGTGGTAACCAATATTGTGATAAAAGCATGTTAAAATCCAAAATCTTAATTAACTAAATAATATTGTGTGTTAACTATTTATTTATTTATTTGTATACATGGGTTCTATACAATTTTCTGTCATTGAGCTATAGAAACTCGAGCATCGCAAACCGTTGCGAGAAGTGGTATTTTAAGAGTAAACCAATCTATAGCAATTTTAATTTATCAAAATGAAATTTTAGACAAAAAAAAAGAAAAAGAAAAAAAGATAACGATTCATTCATGCAATTTGATCCAAAAAGAACAGAGGAGTCTGAGATTCAATTATATAATTTAAGGTTAGAGACTTTGAGTAAGAAGACAGGGTATTTGGGTTGATTTGTGTTGATTCAGTTAATCGAGGTGGCGTTTGAGTCAAGAAAAGAAGTCAACGAGGAAGTACTAAAACTAAAACCAGGAGAGCGTATTAAAATAAGACAAGTGGCATATTAATTCACACCTTTCTGTAATAAACATAATTAAAACTTGGAGTAAACCGAAAGGCATGTGATGTGCCGATTCGTTTCTCTATTTTTAAAACAAATTTGGTTGATTAAATGACGTATCGACCCATTTGGTCATTGAATAGAGAGCATGTGGGCGGATTGCATCGAACTCTGAAACCTAAGTGAATCTTTCTCTCCCCCCATTATTCTTTGGAACCTTCAAACTAACCTTCCCTCACGTGCTTCCTCTGTTCTTTTAAATGCCTTGTGCAATTATCTTCTTCTGAAATCCGGATCTAATCAGTTTTCAGGTTCTTCTTCTTTAACCTTGTCTTTACCTTCTTTGTTACATCAATAACATATCCTTGTCAATGTTGCAGTGTATGTACGAAAGGGAGTTGTGTCGGATCCCCATGAGAACTAAAGGATGATATTTTGTGAGAAAAAGTTATAGCAGAGTGAAGAAGATGGGTTGTGTTACATCTGCTTATGCTGTTATGGGAAGGAAGAACAATAAGAGGATCATTCATGAATCTGTTGTGTTTGTTCTTCCGTTTAGAGTTCCTGTTCAGTCTGATCTTCAGCGCCAACTCAAAGGCGTTGCTCCAAAGACAATAATCGACAGATTGACATATCTTAGGAATCAGATTTACTTAGTTGCTGAAGATACAGGTAGAAGAAATCATCATAATCTTCTTCAAAGTTTTGGAAATATATTCAAAGTTTCCGTTATAATTTTCAGGGGGTTCTGCTATCTCTGAGCTGCGTACACCTTTGGAGGACTACTTGTCTCTTCTAACCAGTCTTATCAAAAAAAGTTCGGGTTTGCAAATTTTGATTCAGATAAAACAAAATGATATGTTGTAAATTTTGAATGGTGATTAACAGAGTATTTAGCTCTGTAGAGAATGATGGAATGGAGGGATGTGTGGAATTCAAATGGAAAACCCTTGGAGATGGTCGGCGAGTAAGTTCTGTTTTTGCTTAAAAACAATCCGATTTCAAGGATTTTGGTTTGTTTGTTCTATCATGTTAACCGTGTGGAGAAATGTAAACTAATTAAATGATGAAACAGGCAGAAGTATGTTTCACAAACCTTTGGATGGAGATTTTGACAGTGATCCACATGATGGCCGCTTTGGCATTGACTGAAGCTAACTCTCTCATGATTCCAAAGGATTCCTCTGCTTCTGGCAATGGTGTCCGTGTAGTCTCCTCTGGTTTGGCTTCTTTGATCTTCACTCTCATCTTTTTTACGTCTGTTTTCTGCGTCTACAAACCTAATTAAATCTGTCACTTTCACATAGATTGCAGGAGAGATGCAGTTAACTTGCTTCTCAAGGCGTCTGGATACTTGGAGTTCTGCGTGCGAGAAATTCTAGCTCGCTTTCCTCCTGATATAAAGTACGAGGCAAAAAAGCACAGAAAATCTTGGATCCGACGTGATCACATGAATACTTACCTAACTGCAAATTTGCAGGTGTAAATTACCAGATGATATGCAGGAGAGTGTAATGCAAACTCTCTCTATCCAAGCACTTGGCCAGGTTACACACTTCGAAACTGTGACTTTTAAACCTGAATCTTGTATGGGTTTTAATTTGTAAGTGTGATTGAACATCACTGTAGGGAACTGAGATTCAACTCGGGTTAGCAGTTGATAGCCAGAAAGCAACACTCTCTGTGAAGAGAAGACTTGCATGTGAGCAAGTCATTTATTTCTCTCAGGTCCTCCTCCCAATTTAGGAATCCTCATCTTCTAACTTAGAGTATGGTCCAATGAATCCGTCTATTAGTTTCCTGTAAATGATCCCATTATCATTTCAGGCATATCACTGCTTGTCTGATTGTGAAGCAGTCGGCCATGGATGCTCCAAGAAGCTTCTCCGGTTTATCTACTGGAAGTTTCTTGAAGCAAAAGTATGTGTGAAAGCTACTGTTGAAAGTGATCAAAGATTTCATCTTTTTATTCTCTTATAAATCAATCTCTCTGCTTTTTCTTGGGGACTGGAATTAAACAGGCTGCAGCATACTACTACCATGGACTGGTAACAGACAAGGGAACTGAGCCGGCTTGCCACGTGAGTGCGGTGTGTTGTTTCATTGCAGCTGCTGAGATCTTAAACGAAAGCACGAAATCTTGTCTTAGCTTCTGCTTAGCTCCTCCGGTCACAAGGTTTGTATGTGTTTAGATACATCCACCAATCATTGAAGATGTGAATTGTCATTGATTCAGCTTTTTTGTTTCTGTCAGAGCTCCTCTTATGTGGGGAGTCATGAAGCATTTGAGCCAGAAGATTCCAGAAGTTGCTTTTAAGAAATCCCAGATGTATGGATACATGCTTGAAGAAGAAGAAAAGTAAGCGTTTAAGAGAATTGCCTTGTAGTGTTTAAACTAATCAGAATCAAACAAATAGCTAGCTGATGGTATGATAAAACCACAGGACAATGCAGTGTTTGCCAGAGCTCCCAGATTTTCAGTTGTCATTAAGACCAGACGATTTTGAACTGCCTGAATTGGAGGATGTCTCCTCCGCAGAAAACCAGACCCATTTGCTTAGTGAACGTCTTGATAACTCCTCTGAGAATAATGATGACGATGATGACCTTGATCGTTGAGAAAACAGCATTAATTCTCTACACATATTCTTTTGGTATTTTATCACTTATAACTGTGTGATGTAATATTTGTATTCTAGACTTGCATCTTTTTACACTAGTTTCTTCATGTCAGACAATATCTGATACTTATACTTATTTTACTTTAAAAGAGTATATATAATGTATTATCTATCATCTGAATCTGAGGCACTAATTTCCTAAATAAATGAATTTGGAATGAATAAGAAAATTAATTAGAAAAAAATTGGCTATGTTTGGAGAAGAAATCATTGTTGTTTGAGGTACTGAGAGACGGCACGCGTTGTTTTAATTTGGAAAGAACAAGATAACTACCACAGCGTCATGTGAGTTGAATCCCGCACGTAACGTGACGACGTTTAGCTACGTTGGAGAAGAAGTGGTTGTTGTGTGGGACGCTTGGAAACGGCACGCAGTTTACTCGTCTTAATTTGGGAAAAACAACATAACGTCACTTTGATGATGAAATGTTGGATTGCGCATCTAGAAGCTTGTGGAGCCGTTTAGGGCTTTTTTTACGGCGGTGTCCGATAGAGAGACATGATGGGATTTTGTTTTCCTCCTAAATCGGAAATCAGTCAGTGTTGTACTAATTGAAGAAGACGCTAAAGAAAACAAGCGAATCAATGGTGATGAGTTAAACACGAGAGAGAGACTGTTAGATCATAACATCAAAAGGATTATCTTCAGAATATGAACTCACAGATCAAAGAGAAAGATAGAAACCCTAACATAGCTCCAAACTTGTACTTAAAAGAGTCTTCTGATGAAAACAAAAACAGAAAAAAAGAGTAGAAAACTTATAAACGAAGAGAGAGGTCGAGATCGAGAGGGTCGTCTTCATCAATGACGCCGTTTCCATTGTTGGTGGATAATCCAAATGGATACTCATATGGATACGGGTAAGGATCGTAACGAGCAAGGATCGTTGTCATTTTTTGACCCGGGACGGTTCCAGAAGTGGATCCTGGTTGAGAAGGGTTAGGGTAATAAGAAGGGTAAGGACGAAGGAAAGTGGAGTCGACGTCGAGAATGGAAGGAGAGTTAGAGACAACGCCGAGATTACGACGAGCAGCGGCGCGTTCGCGTTTGTGAGCGTTCTGGTGACCGCCAAGAGCTTGAGAGGTGTAGAACTTGCGAGGACAGTACTGACATGGAAAGAGACGGTGGCAAATGGGATGTGTAGTAGTTGAGGAAAAAGAGTGTCGCTTGTTCGATGATCGAGGTTTTGCAGGACCTACGAACTGATGGAAAGACGGTGGTGGCTCCGCCATTTTTGAGAGAGAGATGAAACAGAAAAGCGTTGTGGTCAAGTTAAAGAGAAAGAGAGAGCGAGAGAGCTGTGTGGATTTTAATCTGTCGTCTATTTGTTTGTTGCAGAGAATATCTGTTTTGAAAATTACTGTTTTGCCCTCATCTTTAACTAATTTCGCAGATCCCAATCAAATCCTTTTTGCATCTTGTTTCTAATATTAATATCTGTACAGTGTCGTGCAAATGTAAATCCTTTTTTGTTATCCTAAATAACAATGTTTACTGAAATAAATTAAATTATTGTGTAACAATATAGTAGTAGTTAAGAGTAGGTAAAGAGTAAAGAAAAGAAGAGAGAATGGAGATGTTGTTAGTTAAGGAGTTGTCTTACGTACACACTCTCGGTTGCTTTTGATGATGTTGGGAGTGAGAATATGGTAACGACACGTGCTGACTAGACTGTTGTGTGCAGTACATACTTACACTGACGACTCTAGACACTACTCTACTCACACACACACTTGATTGAACTCATTATAATGCTGAATAACTTAATTCTTAACAAACAAACACTTTCTTCTCCTTCTTTTTCTTTTTCTTTTTAAAAAGGATTTATGATTGATGGAACCTAGTAGTTGTGATATGCCATGCCAATGAAGACAAGAAGTTTTGGGTCAAGTTCCAAGATGTGAAATTGCCAAATTAGGAAGCCTTCTATGTTTCTCTTTCTCTCTTTATTCTTTCCATTCTCTCACTACTTACCTATCTATCATGTTCTCTTCCTCATTATTATGATTGCCTTTCTTTCTTTTCCTACTACACCTTTACATTTATTTATATTTCTGTTTGCTTTAAAGCCCAACAATGTAACCCTAATCTTCTCTTTAAAGCCCATATACATATACAAGGCCTATTAACTTCAAATACCTCTCTATCTAACACAGCCCACCGCATAGACTAATTAATTATCACCTCTATACTTCCTTTTAGATCCCCATTTTCTCTCTTCTTTGCATTTTTAAAAGTTTATTTTTCATTTCATTCATTTTTATGAAACTCATATAATATTAAAAATTGCAAAAAGAACATTTACAATATTAAACCAATTCTTTAATATTACGGGACAAAACATCAATTTTATAATTCAAAAATTTACAAAATTATATGAAAAGAATAAAAGCAAAAAAAAAACTTTGAATAATCTTTCCAATATAATTAGAAAGTATGCCTTTCAGGTTGTATTATTATTTTCAGAACATTTTTAGAATTTATCATTATCTCTACTTCTATAACTTGACTGAATAGGAGCGACTCCATCACCAAAACAATTGAATAAAAGGTATAAAGTTTCCCTGTTCCATGGATTTCATGTATCCTTCCTCTACATAATCTAGAAAGCAAATTCATCCAAGTCCTCACTGTTTATTTCACTACATAATCTAGAAAGCATATTCATCCAAGACCTGACTATATATCCAAGCTTTTTTAAAAGTCATCCACAAAATATTAAATCTTGTGAAGCTTAGATTAGTAATAGAAGAAAGATCCATGATGAACACTTTGCAAAGTGATTAATCGCCTCTGGTTTTTGATTAATTACCACCTTATTTCGTGCTAAAGACAATTAATTATTGGGTGATTTGCTAGATTAAGGTGAAAATAAGAGTTAATTATTTAAATAGAGCAAATATTTGAAAATTACTGTAATAGTTTTTTTTTAATTTTAAATATACCATTTTGCCCTTTTCTAATGAGTAAAGAAAAAACGGATTTACAAAAATGCCACTAATGAAATTTGCCATGTAAGTGATCAACTCTACTACACTAACGGAGTGCAACGTAGTAGAGTTAAAGTGTGATTAGTCGATTAATAGACTTGACATGAATTAAAAGTCGTGCATAGTAGAGTTAGAATTCATGCGTAGTAGAGTTGATTTTCACGCTTTAATCAACTCTACTAAACTAACAGAGTGCAACGTAGTAGAGTTGAAATGTGTTTAGTAGAGTTGACATGAATTAAAAGTCGTGTATAGTTGAGTTAGATTTTATGCGTAGTAGAGTTGATTTTTGTGCGTTAATCAACTCTACTAAACTAACGTAGTGTAACGTAGTAGATTTAAAGTGTGTTTAGTAGAGTTGACATGAATTAAAAGTTGTGTATAGTAGAGTTATAAGTTATGCGTGGTAAAGTTGATTTTCGCGCTTTAATCAACTCTACTAACCTAATATAGTAAAGTTCAAGCGTGTGTGGTAGAGTTGAATTGAGCGAAAAATCCGTGCATAATAGAGTTAAGAAGTTTAACTAGTGGTGGAGTTAAAGAGTGTTTAGTAGAGTTACTAACCTTTGTAGTAGAATTTATTTTGAAAACCTAGACTACATTCGTAGTAGAGTTTAAATTACGAATTTACCCCTCAATTATTAGCTCATGTGCCGCGCACCTAACTGCTTCCTCCATAAGTGATGCCATTGTAGCTTTTTTTAAGCTCATTTGCTTCTTTCAAGGTCCTTCATTGTAGTGTTTATTGGCTTTTTCTGTTCTGGATCTATATATCAAATCATTTTAGTTTGTGGGATTTGGAGTTTTAAAGAAAGTTGATGGATTTTTTCGGTGGACCAGTCTTACGGGTGTCAGATCATAGGCATTGGTAAAGACTTAAGGCTCGATGAATTTCTGAAGATGGTTTATGCCGATTTTGGTTTGGATCAACAATGTCATGAGGTAAGATTAAGCTACATGCCACATGTAGTCATTCATTCACTACCACGGTATACTCCCCCTGTAATTGTAAGTAACGAAAGACAATCGCAAGTGTTTGTGCAACAATTTCGTAAAGAAGCAATGCGTCGGTGTGTCGAGATTTCCACTAGATCTCATTTTTCAGCGAGTTTCCCTGAAAAAGGTAACAGTAAGGTAACAATGACGAGAAATTACATTGTAAGTGGGAGAACTTGCCTCTTATAATAGAGTTGACCCTTGGTGTAATATAGTTGATCCTTTGTCTAGTAGAGATGGCACTTGTAGTAGAGTTGGTCAAAAGTGTGGTTTAGTTGATCTGGTGTTTAGTAAAGGTGGACCAAACAATGAGCGTATGCCGGAAAATGTGAAACACGAAACCGAATATGTTGAGAAAAAAGATGAAGAATTCATATTTGACTGTTGCGATGATATGGATGACGCAAGCTAAGATGATGAAGATTATATCCGTGTTCGTAGAAAATCGAAGGAAGAAGAGAAGAAAAACCCCTTGGAGAAAGCAATGGGGTTGGATTTGAAGGCTAAGTATTTGGACATAGAAATGCCAACACTAGCATTGATTGTTGAGCAACGATACTCATCAAAAAAAGAACTCGTGACGAGGCTAAAGATTGTTTCTTTCTTACAAAGGTTTGACTTTGATGTTGTGGCTTCATCAAAAACAATGTTGGATGTGAAATGTTGGGTACCAAACTATTAGTGGAGAGTACAAGTTTCACTTGTTAACGACGGTGGTTGTTTCTTTGTCCGGAAGTATTGGGGATAACGTAGTTGTTCTGTTACAGAGAGATCAGGTCATACACGACAAGCATCTAGTGAAGTCTTAGGATGGTTATACATGGAATTTTTAGGTGGAATTGGGCCATCTGTTCTTCCTCGATACATTAATGATTCAATGAACAAGCAATTTGGTCTAAAGGTACAAACTTCATATAACGTAATTCGGCATGGTGGAGTTAATCTTATTGTGGTAGAGTTAGTGTGGAAATAATAGAGCTAATCTTCCTTGTACTAGAGTTAAATGTCAGTATGGTGGAGTTAATTTTTACGTAGTATAGTTAATGTGGAAGTAGTAGAGTTAATCTTCCTTGTAGTGGAGTTAATGTAGTCACGGTGGAGTTAAATTAGTCTGGAGTAGAGTTAAATACCTCATAGTAGAGTTAAGGTGGAAAAAGTAGAGTTAATCTTCCTTGTAGTAGAGTTAATGTAGTCAGTTAAACTTGTATAGTAGAGTTAGACGTCGGTATGGTATGGTGGAGTTATGTTTTATGTGGTAAAGTTAATATGGAAATAGTATAGTTGAGTGTCCTTGTAGTAGAGTTAAATGTCCTCGTAGTGGAGTTAAACATCCTTCATATTAAAGTTAATGTCGTCATAACTACAATTTATGCAACTGAAGTACTGGAAAGCACACTGTACTTTAATCCAAGCACGACCCCTAGTTACATGAACTTCTGAAAGTAGTTTCCAAGAAAATACTTGTTTGCTATTAGAAGAGCGAAACTCAGAACCCTAATAAAACTCGAAGTATACGGATGAGACAGGTTCAAGTTTCTATTCATAGCCTTCGATGCAAGTACTAGGAGTTTTTCGTACATGAGGAAAGTTGTTGTTGTTGATGGTACCTTTTTGCAAGGGAAGTATAAAGGTAATATACTAACGGCTACCATGCAAGATCGTAACTTCAACAAATTTCCTATGGCTTTCGGTGTGGTTGATACCGAGAATGATGAATCTTGGGAATGGTTTTTTGGACAGCTCAACTGTGTACCCACTTTCTTCTCGAGGTATTTGCACTTACCAGTTACGTAAGAACATTTTGTCATAATTAAGAGGGGGAGAGCCCTTTAAGTTGTTCAAGAAAGTTGTCACTGTGCTTAGGGTTGATGAGTTCAACGCTATATTTGCTCAGATTCAGGCGTACTTCATAAAAGTTGACGTGCAACCGTGGAGTCGAGTTTACTTTCCCGGAAACAGATACATTTTCACTAGGTCAAACATTACAGAATCAATCAGCCATGGCTTATGAGAGGCAAGAACTTTCCCCATTGTGCAGCTTGTAGATGCAATTAGCGATGTTAACATGTTGGTTTGCGAAGAGGAAAACAAAGGCTATTCTCACATCTACTGTTCTAACAACTTCTGTTAGAAGCGCCTAAAGGTAGAGTTAACTCATCTGTAGTGGAGTTAACACTTATGTAGTAGAGTTAACACTCATGTAATCGAGTTAACACTACCGTTTATTAATTCGTAGTAGAGTTAAACCATTTGTGGTGGAGTTAACACTCGTGTAGTAGTGTTAACACTGCAATAGAGTTTATCTTCTCATAATAGAGTTTGTTCAGTCTTCAATAGTAGAGTTAACCTATTTGTAGTGGAGTTAACACTCGTGTAGTATAGTTAACATTGCCTTAGTAGACTTAATTCGTTCGTAGTAGAGTTAAAATTTTATTTGTTAAATGACAGATAAGGGTCAAGGAAGCTGGACAATATAGTCTGTAGGACATAGATGAACATTAGGCTGTTGTTAGACGATCAAAATCTTCTCATTTGTTCAATTTGACTGAGAAGACGTGTTCCTGCAAGCGGTATAACGTTGAAAGAATTCTTTGTGTGCATGCCATTTTTGTTACTATCACACGACCTTCCTGTACAACGCATACTCTGGTAGTATTTTTCATAGGGATGCTGCAATTTCCGTTCTGTTGGATGTGAGTCGTAAGGTGTGTAATCCGCCACACGTGCGTCAGCAACCAGGAATGCCAAAGAAATCGAGGATAAAGAGTTGGGTCGAGTGTTCACAATCTACAAAACGTCCAAGGAAAGTTGCAGTTTGTTCTAAATGTAAGCAACGAGGTCACAATGCTTGTACATGTAGTGAAAATATTCATTCTTGAATAATAGATTTAACTCTTGTAGAAGACTTCGTCCTTATTTAGTAGAGTTAACGTCGTTATGGTAGAGGTAATTCTTATTCAGTAGAGTTAGTTCACGTATGGTTTTTCGAATGGTAGAGTTAATTCTTGTTCGGTAGAGTTAGTTCACGCATGGTATTTCGAATATTAGAGTAATTTTTGTTGTCAATAATACCCATATACCCTATATATTCATGTGGGTTTAAACTCTGACTATAAAAATATACTATTCTAAGACTATACAAATCTGCAAAGTTACTACTCTAAGACTGTACAAACTAAAACTATACAAATTTACCAATTCAGCATAAGGTCTTGGGAGGCTGTAATGAGGGCGCCCTTATCAAACAATTGTTCCAGGCCTGGATCAGTGTAAGCAATTGACTCCTCCACTGGAAGTTCCTCTCTGAATTTAGTGGCGTATTTCAGCCGAGAGAAGCTGATGTACTCATCATTAAGACCTTCGAAGTTGCATCCGAGGGGCAAACACTCGATCATCTTGAGAGCGTACACGCCAAAGTCGCTTGAATGTTTATTACGTGGTATGCCCTTAATAACACGAGAAATTTTATATTTAGTCGCGCTAATGTGTGGACACATCTCCTAGGCTGAAAATTGCGTAATCATCTTCGGAATCATCACGACATATGGCCTACAAAAAAAGGAGAAGCATGTAAATGGTCAATTATACGATAAATGAAATTTACTACAAGGTAAATGAACTCTATTATACGATAAATGAACTCTACCACAAGGTAAATGAACTCTACTATATGTTATATGAACTCTACCACAAGGTAAATGAACTCCACTATACATGTATATGAACTTTACTATACGTTAAGTAATTATACCGCAACTACGAGTGAATCCATACTAACTTAACTCTACTAACTCTTAGTATACCTCTACTATACTGACTTTGAGTAACTTACTTGCATGACTCTATCATTGTAGCAGCGATGTTGCAAGTTGGGTCGGAATCGTATATGTTAATCCTCCCTTCTAACAGATTAACCTCCAAGGCCACCCAATGGTTGTTATTAATGTTATAAGGAGTGTACATCCTATCCACGTCTTTCATCCATTGTTTGTTAGTGGCACAAAAGGTAGGGTGAATGCCTTTGAAGAGATCTTTAAACCCATTGGACCACATGCAATCATCCTCATGTCCCACAAATCTCTTGTGTACGTGTGACACCAAAAGGCACAAAACAACGGATCGAGGAAAGCAATCCGAGGACTCCTGAATGGGCTTGGATTTTGCAAAGATTATTGCCAAAAAAGATTCATATCGACCGACATATGCTATAATAAAAGAGTATTATAACTTTGTCAATCAACAACTTAACTCTACTAGTACTCTAAATGAGCTCTACTACACAAAATTTAACTCTACCATACATTTATTATCGAACTCTACTATACTTGAACTTACCATACCGTGTAACCACCCATATTGATCAATAGGTCACCTCTGTTTTGGGGCGATCAAGCGGAGATAGAAATCTGCAATTGGACTCGAGCTACCGTTGACCGTAATGTCCCTCCACAATTTGTTAATACGAAAAATTTGTAAATCATCGAAAAATTTGTATGCAACAAAACACATATACACGAGGAGAATGAAACATATTCTTATAAATCCTCTTGATAACGGAACAACCTATGAAAAGGGATACATGTAAGAAACAAAAAATGGTAAATGAACTCCACTATACGGTAAATAAACTCTATTGTACTTGTAAATGAACTCTACTATACGGTAAATGAACTGTACAATACGGTAAATGAACTCTGCTATAGTTTTAAATGAACTATATTATACGGTAAATAAAATATACTATACTAGTAAATGAACTCTACTATACTTGTAAATGAACTCCACTATAAGGTAAATGAACTCTACTATATGGTAAATGAACAATACTATTTATAAATGAACTCTACCATACGGGTAAATGAACTCTATCATATGGATAAATGAAATCTACCATACGGGTAAATGAACTCCACTACCATATGAGTCTCTCCCGATAACACGTCTTCCATACAGATTACCTCCCCCTGTGTTTGTTTACCCTTTTCAGGAGAATTCACCAGGTTTATGACGCCAAACTGTGACATTCTCGGCTTTGTTTTTTCTCACCGTAAAGGTATCTTGTCAAGAGGTTCTTCTTTTGACTATTCTTCTTTCTCTGGATTCTTAACAACCCGTAATAACGGGCTGAGAGGGTCGGATGTCTCCTGACTCTAAATAATCCATTTATTCTACAAAATATGTAAAAAAATGTCAACTCTATCAAAAAGACTTATTAAACATAATTATCAACTCTATCAAAAAGACTTATTAAACACGGGTTTACCTGGTTGGGTGGGATGGTATGTTTGGTGATGACTTGGGACACTTATGTGTCATCGAGGTGAGAATCTGGTGTTAGCCTAATTGTATTACGGACAACACCTGAACATACACTTGATGTTTTCTCCGAGTCCGAGTCTACCACGCTAGGCCGTTCCCAACGAGGTGTCTGCGAAGAGTAACTCTATCATGTCAGCTTGACAGTTAGTAGTGTTGCTAACAGTGGTATAATTCATCTTTATGGTTTGGTAGAGATGTATTAATCACATGAATTGTTTGGTAGAGTATTTCAAACGATACACATAACTCGACCAAACCATATAAATAAGCTCTACCAAAGTTAACAACCCACAACTTTATGTTTATATGATGTTTGTACAAATATGTATGTAATGTTAACAATTCAAATGTTTATACATAGGGTAAATCAATCAGAGGAAGTCTCTTTCAAATGGAGCCTTACATACCGATTTGAGATCCACATCTTTAGGGGTAACTTCCTGCTCTGGATCGCCTTCTATGTCTACAACACGATTCACAAATTCAGGAGTTTGATGTGGTGGAGTTGTCTGACCTTTACCCTCATCCTCATCCTCAACCTTTTTTTTCGTTAAGTTATATACAACAGGTTGCGCCCTGGTCTCCTCTTAAGCATGACTGTATTATCTGAGTTTTTACGCCCCAACCTAAAAACACGGTCAAAGAACATGGACTTGTATGCCCTGGTTTCCAGTTTGGTCTCCTCCAAACGCAATAAACGATCAGCAAACACATTGTGATCGTGTCCCATCCCTTCGAAGGCTTTGGTCAAACCTTTAAGAGTGTCAAATAAAGCACTCGACTCCTCTTCCTTCTATTTTTTTTTTTAACGACTCTCACCACATCCTTCAAGATAGTGGAGTTATCCATTTCTTTCTCTTTCTCCTTATGTTTTACCACATCCTTCTGTTTTTTTTTCTCTTTCACTTTCTTCACCGCCTCATTGAAGAGCACTACGCTTGCTCATCCTCTCCTCGATATAAACATATGCTTCCTCTTATTACTTATATCCCAGACGGATTCATCTAGACTAGATACAAGTATGTCTCCAAGCATGGGGTCCACTTTCGAATCTGCAATATTGTCTGGCCAAAGAGGCATTATCTCTAGAGGCTTTGTAGTTATCCTCTTAAGACGTACCTAGTAGAGGAGGAGATGCAACTTTATCAAACATAAATTAACTCTACTAAACTAGCAATCAACTCTACTACACATAAATGAACTCCACTAAACTGTCAAAATAAACTCTACTAAACTGAACTCTACTAAACTAAACTCTACTACACATAAATGAACTCTACTAATACATGAACTCTACTACACCAAAATAAACTCTACTAATTGACTCTATCAATCACCTAAACCAACTCTGCTATGAAAACAACTTACCTTCCATCATGCATGTTTCGTTGCTCACCTTCACAATTTTTTCGGTTTCAGTGGCTTGTTATTTGATTGGTCTCCATCGTAGAATGAGAACGTCACCTTCTCTTTGATCCCCAAATATTTCACCTAATATGGGGATAGACTCAAATGCCTATATGAGTAGTGAGTGCACAAACCCATGTAGAGTGTAAGTTCCCTTTTTGTAGGATGCACTTTTGATCGATTTCATCAGTTCCTAAAACGCTACTCTTCCCCATGGATGCCTCTCAAACTTCTCAAATCTGCAACCAACTTAGCAGAACTGGAAGGAATCCTACTATTTACGTGACAACCATAAACCCCAACATGCAAAACCACTAGCAAGCCTACCATATTCCTCTTCTCGTAAGACCACCCTCTACGTATCCACAACACCTCTTTCAACTCTACCCATGTAGGGCCTTCACCAACCCTTAAACCCATTTCTTCCCAAAGCTCTCTGTGGGCAACATCTGCCACATTAGAAGACTCATCAAAGTTATCGCAATTAACCTGCGTTATTTCTGCAAACTCGTGTAGAGAAAACCTCGTAGGCCGAGACCCAAATAACACCTACATCTCATACTTCTTTTTAATCAGTATTTGATGCATTAGCAAATATTGTATATATGCCTCCCTGTAAACGTGCAGTCGGAGTCTGCGAGCTTCAGAAAAACGCCTAGAAAGAGTTCTCCTTTATGTCTACATATGCATCATCACCAATACCTTTGATCATAGTACTAATATTTTTAAGATTGTAGTAATGGTTAATGCTTCGGTTCTTCATCACCGGAACACCGTGTTTGAAAAGCTTCTTCGGGTACTTCTTCTCAGCTATATCTAAAGATGAAAACAAACGATAAACATTAAAAACCCAACTCCACTATACGTAAATAAAATCTACTACACTACAACATATCTCCACCAAAATCATCATAATTTTCAATTGAACTCTACTACACTTGCCCTTAACTCTACCAAACATAACTCTATCAACTATACTACACTATAACATAAAACACTAATCAACTCTACTACACGGAAGCCAACTCTACTACACTACAACCTACCTCTACCACACGTTAGACTAACTCTATTACATTTAGCCTATCTCTACCACACTTCACCCTGACTCTACTACTCGGAAGCCAACTCTACTACACTACAACCTACCTTTACCAAACGTCATACTAACTCTATTACACTTAGCTTATCTCTACCACACTTCACTTTAACTCTCTCAATAAAAACCCTCACAACTAGTTACTAACTGTATCACATTTGCTCAGACCCGGGATGAACTCTACTTGACAAACACACAAGAAGAAGATGAAGAACAAAAACTCAAATGTCGCGAAATTGACAAACGCAAATGTCGCAAAATCGAGAAACCCAAATGTCGCGAAATTGACAAACCTAAATGTTACGAAAACGACAAACCCAAATGTCGCCGCGAAGAAGAACAAAAAGAAGAAGAGGAAAAGAAGAAGAAGAAAATAAGAAACTTACCTTTTTATAAAGAAGATGACAACGAAGACGACGAGTAAGAAGAAGAAGAAGACAACAAGTAAAAAGACAACAACGAAGAAGACGACGTCGACAATGAGTAAGACGACAAAGAAAAGAAAGAGAGAAAAACGATAATTAGATTACTTTTGTGTAATGTTTAACCAGAGAAAGAAGAAAAAAAAATTATGGGTTGTTTTTGTTTCAAATGTGTAATCGTACCCTTTACTTTTTTTTCAGAGCAAAATTGTTACTGTAAATAGAGCGAACAATAATTCTTTCTTAATTATTTGTATTTATTCACAATGTAAGTTTTATTATATAGTAATTCAAGACTATTTTTTTTTGTCGTCAAAGCTTTTAATATTAAAAACCCAAACGGGGCCATAACATGATATAAAATATAAATATAGGAATGATAATGGACTTAGAAAAAAATCCAATATAGAAAAAGATCTAGAGGACATATCTCCACTTTCACATGGACACGTGTCGAGAAGACACTAATTCCGGCATGTACGTCGTCGTAGGGGAGGAAAACCACCATTTTCGATTAGAGTATGCCTTTCTCCTGATAGAACCCATTTGGTGGCTTCCGAAGCCAAGGATACACCGGTGAAGATGGCAGATCCTAATCGCGAAAGCTTCTATCCAAAATTTCCACCAATTTTATGATCTTCTTTTCTACATTTTAGAATTTGGCAGTTCGAGCTATGATCAGAGACTATAGCCGAAACTATCCGGGTTTTATTAAATACCTAAGTTACACCGTCTAAAAACTAACCAAAGTGAACCGTATAAACACAAAAATAAGAGAAAAAAAACCGACATGATGCCGGAAAAGTAACCGGAAGAAGCTTCTAGAGTGTTACCGACCAAATAGAAAATAAAATCTCCGACATCAACGAGTTTTTCATGCTCTTTATGAATTATCTAGTATGTGGGAAGAGAGAAAACAATGCCAAAATCGTTGCAAGGGGAGAGAGAGTTCTCTACCCCTCATTGGAAGGTAGTCTAATCCTCTTTAGTTATTTAGACTATTTAGAATATGAATTCTGAATATTAATTAATTTATAGAAATTAAAATAAAATGATTTTTTTCCTACAAAGAGAAAAAGGTTAATCTCTCAAATCTCTGGTCTATTACTTCAAATCAAGAGATCTATGTATTTCGAATTATTAACTTGAAGTTTGTTGCTATACCACAATTATATGTCGACATTGCATATGAACTGTTGACTATAACATTATATAAAAATGTATTAATTTGGATTGTAGTTAAGTTGTGATGGTCAAAATGCAGTATATATTCTTTAAATAAATATTTTATAAATTAATATATACTAAATTTTTGATATAAAATAATATTATTTTATGGTTTTAAATTAAAATTTTAGTTTAATTAGTATATTTATAAATTAATAGTTTTTATAAATTAATAAAAAATATTATTTTAGTGTAATTTTAACATTATTAATTTATAAAAATATAATTGTAAATAAATAAATTTTCGCTTGCTTGAAATTGAAGCAACCCCAGATTTAACGTTACCTTCTTTTCTTTGCTGAAAAAGTAAATTTGCTTTCTCTCCTAATTAAACATATTCGGAAAGCCCATTGGCACCAAGTTTACCTCTTCTCACAAACAATTACAGACATGTTCACATTCACTTTTCACTTATTAATGCCTCTTCATCATTTCATTAATTATATAATGCTTGGTAACTTTGTAATAAATATTTGTTTGATTAGATTTGAAAAACCAAGAATGCTTCGATTAAAAGCAAAGGACATGGTTATGGTAATTTGTGTATTTGTGCCTTAATCGATGTTGTCTTTTTGTGGATTGTTCATTGGAAGATGGTGCACAATGCACATGTGACTTGTCTTTGATCTTCTCCACCATTTTTTTTTATCTATTATTTATTATACACTTGATAGGATGTATGATAATTTAATTAATACTACTATTAGCTTTGTATATTAAATTCAATCATTATAATGTTCACAATACATTACCCCATGCCATGTCCCCACTTTGTCCTTGTTACATAAACTATGTTCCAAATTTTGTCTTTCTTATTTTGATCCTTTTTGTTGCCACACATTATATATGACTATTTTTCTAAACGCTATTACATTAATTCGACTTTCATTTCGGAGGGTTAGACTTAACGATTACATTTTTGGGTAAAAATATTCTCTATCAAAATCAACATTTTAAGTAAATACTTTTCTTAAAAAATTAAAAATATTTGGACCGAAACTTGACCAACTCTCCATAAAGATATCACCAACAACTAACGTGGTTTTAGGTTTTCTAAGGATATGGTTTTATCTTCACCTGGTTAAGCAATAAGAACTTAGTTTTCAGCATGAACCAATCAATTACCACTGTTAGGATTTTAAGTCAAGATGTTCATATTTGATGTTAAAACTCAAATGCACATATTGCCATATATAAACCATCATATTCAAGATGTTGGATTCTGACAACAAATTTAAATTTAAAATATATGTCAATGACAATTAATTATACAAAAATTGATTCGATTCGAAGAAGTGTAGCTTCCTCGACACCCCATGCGATGGTTTCTTCGTTTTTCCCTTTAATTTTAATTTCAACGCCAGTTTATATAACACATCCATCTACATCTATGCATATTTTTATTACATACGACATCAACTTGTTATAACAAAATGCATCTTAATTTCACATTAGAAAATTAATGTTCATTCTCATTCATATAATAAAAAGAATCGGTGTGAGTGTGTAGATGCCAATGATACTTTTTTTTTATTTGGTCTGACAAGAAAAGGAATCAAGTTCTCATCTAAGAGAAAGATAGATGCCATCTTCACATCAAATTCAACTTCACTTGCATGATTATTGTTAAAAGACCTTTGAGTAATATATAAAAAAATCAGCATGTTTGACATATATTTGGTTATGCTCAATGAAAAATCTGGCGATCCTTTACTCATAAAAACAACAGTTTGGGATAAAAATGAGTTCCACTAGCCCTGAATTACTTATTTTTCTGACAAACGAATCAAAACATGTAAATGTTTTAAGTTGCTTGAATGAAACGCAAGTGGACTCAAATAGGTTAGGGTTTATAAGATTGTCTCAATCTCAACGTTACTAATTATTCATCAGTTGAGGTTGGAGGAGAAGGTGGTGGAGGACCATTTTCATGATCAGAACCAACTGTAAATTGAATACTGCAACTCAAATCTTCATCATTTCTCTCTGTTGATTTCCTCTGATTTCTTCCTTTCCTCTCATATAACTTGTACACTGCCCATTCTTTAAACACCTGTTTTTATGTCAAAATCAAAACCCATTCTTATCACACATTCCAAAGTCCTTTTGTCTATAGAGTTATTAATTGTTTGTTATACCTTATCAAATCCTGGAAGGCAATACTCTGTCATGCTCCATCTGGTTTTGTTGCAGTTAATGGAAGAAGACTTGTTTGCTTCATAGAATTCAAGTGTTCTTCTAATTCCAAGTGTTTTACCACAAACAATGATTTGTCTAGCTTTACCAATAGGTTTCCAATAGCCATCACCAGAAGAAATCTTCATTCTATGCTCATTAACTTCTCTTCTCTTATTGCAAAAGAAGTATCTGTGCTTCTCGTTTTGATCCCCTGAAAAGAAAAAACCAAATCCTTTAGTTTTAGTATCATCAGGCACCCATGGATCTCGACCCAAACATTTGTAAAGCTGCAATCTTTGATAGACTCAAGAGAGAGAGAGAGGTTAGGAAATAAGGACAGAGAAAGACCTGGGAAAGTGAGAGGATGAGAGAAGAAGACGTCTAAGACAGGTATAATGGAAGAAGGCAAAGGAGAAGCAAAGGCCTTTGGAAGCAAATAATGGAGAATAAGCTCTTGCTCAGTTGGGTGAAATCTATAACCAATTGGCAATCTCATGGCTCCTTTAACTGCTATCCTCTTCTCCACATCCATATCTTCTCTTTCTTTTTCTCTTTCCAAATGGTTCTTCAAAAGTTGATCAAATTACAAACCTTGATCCATTATTCCATAGAGAGAGAGAGAGAGATTGTTTGGTGGGCTCTGCAGGCTAAATGACAGTAGTAGAGGTTCTTATTATATATGTATATGTCCACACGGGTACAGAGAGAGAGAGAGAGACAGTTGTCTAATATAAATGAAGCAAATGACTTCTTTATCTCAACATTTCTTTACTGCATATTAGGAAAGTTGATGAGAAACAATTTGAAGTAAATAGAAGGTGCTTTTTGAGAGGCGTTCATTGACTTATACAGTTTTTTAAAAGAATAAAAGAATAAAAAAATAAGAAAATGCCATATAGTATTACTTATTAAATTTAAATGAGAGATGTAAGGAAGAGAGAAACGTGCAAGTTTGGGCTTTTTCCAGGGTCCCTCTTTTGGACCCTTTTCAGAGTTTCATCTTTTACCATTTCATCGTTTTCCAATTTTTATACTTCAATCAAAGATTTGATCTTTGTAATGTGAACTCAGTAAAAGTTAAAAACCCTTTGACAAATTGCGAGCCAGCCAACGTTGGCCTAATCAAAGATATTTAGTTTTATATATCTCTAATTTTTTGTTTTGATCATGAAAAAAATTAAAAAATTAAAGACACCACACCGCCTACTTGTTCCCCTACTAGGTTTAGTTCGTAGTAAGTCAGGGAAGACTTGATTATGGACCTTTTTAGTAAGCCCAATAACTTATTGGGCCTTCCATTACTTCTCTATTAAAAAATGCAAATAAAAAAACTGGAAAACAAGAAAAGGTCACCACCAAGAGATGTGTTTATGCATGCACGTATAGAGGTGTGTGATGAATATGCTTGCGCACAATGCTCCCACGTTAGATATCCAAATCATTGTTCCTATTCCCTAAATACATGTTATATATCATAAGATTAAAAACAAAAAAAAAGAGTTTAATAATTACGAGATTTTAATATTTATATTTTTTTGTTAAAAATAGAAATACACGGTATTGGTGTAAGATGAAGGAAAAAGTCAACGGTCAGCCACCAAAAAGACAAGGCTCCCCTACTTCTTCGATTGAGCCATTACGACCATCGATCTCTCCATTGTCTCTCTAACCACAAATCCTAAAGTCTAAACGTAAACAAAAGACATGAATTTCTTCTCCCTCACCATCTCTATTCCACTTCACCATTTTTGAAGGTTTTACGTTAATAATAATAAGCGATGGAGAAGAATGAGAAGGACTCTGATCATGATGACAAATCCAAGGAAGATGAGAAAGTTGACGTTGTTTCATATGCTCCTCCTTCCGATGATGCGCATCAGAATGGTAACAGTACAGAGAATGTTATTGTTGGTAATTCTGAGACAGTTCAAGATCCAGGAGACAATGTCGACAATGTTTCACAAGCTAAAGATGCACCAGAGGTTCTTCATACCTTGGAGTCCTTGTCTGAAGAACTTGATCAGTTTCTCTCCACTCTTTCCCATCACAAGGACGTGCACAAAGATCCCACCACTGAGGAGAAAGATGAAGATGGTTACTTTCAGATCCCACAGTTTGTTGGTAAATTCTTGGATCTTTTTGAGGAAAAACTCTCCAAACATGACGACTCTGGTGACCCTAAGACGGTTTGGTACCAAAATCCTGAAGAGGTGTTTTCGCTTTTGGAGGCAGTGGATCGTATCTCAAACCTTATGGGGCAATTGCTCAACACCAAGTCATGTTTGGACCATCATGAGCCCTTGATTAACCATGCTGGATCTATTCAGCAGCGTGCAATGGCATTCTTGGAAGACGAGTTCCGCATTCTTTTAGAAGAATCCTTGACCAAAGAGCCTGCAGTGGTCACCGATGATAGTAACAGCCAGAGGAGGAGCACGGCAGATCAGCAAGACCACCAGAACGATGAAGCGGTCTCACGAGATCATGAGCAGATAATAGATCCCGAATGCGGTGACCAGGAGGTCCAATACCCCGGTTATCCAGAAGAGATGGTTGTATTGCTCAGGAAAATAGCAGAGAAGATGAAAGGAGGTGGGTATGGATGGGAATGCAGAGAGGTATATCTGGTGGGGAGGAGGAACATTTTGATGCGTACCTTGAAACAGGAGTGTGAGTTTGAGAAAGTGAGTATTGACGAAGTGCAGAAGATGAGCTGGGACACACTAGAAAGAGAGATCCCTATTTGGAACAAGACTTTGAAGAACTGCTCTTCGATCTTCTTCCCCGGGGAGCTAAAACTCGCAGAGAGTATTTTCCCAGGGGACGAAGGGAGCTTGTTTTGCATCGTCATGCATGGTCTGGCAATCCAGTTCTTGGGTTTCGCCGAGGCCGTGGCAATGACCAAGCGCTCCACTGAAAAACTTTTCAAGATCCTCGACATTTATGAGACTCTCCGGGACAGTTTTCCTGCTATGGAGGAGCTGTTCCCAGAGGAGTTGAGGAGTGAGCTGAGGAATGAAGTGACCAGCGCTCAATCCCGACTTGGAGAGACTGC
Source organism: Lepidium sativum (assembly GCA_023374145.1). Lineage (NCBI taxonomy): Eukaryota > Viridiplantae > Streptophyta > Magnoliopsida > Brassicales > Brassicaceae > Lepidium > Lepidium sativum. Next base: position 153,857 of record JAKUCM010000384.1, on the reverse strand, counting down.
GATTCACATATTCTTGGATCTAGAGAACAACATCGATTCTGATTCGAGCAAGACCCCGGTGCCAGGAGGTGCAGTGCATCCTCTGACACGGTACACCATGAACTACCTCAAGTACTCGTGCGAATACAAAGACACACTGGAACAAGTGTTCAAGAGTCACTCAAAGATGGATAGAGAGGAGGATTCTGCGCAGAGCGAAAACTCTGCTTTTGCAAGCCAGCTGATGAGGATAATGGAGCTACTCGACAAGAACCTGGATACAAAGTCAAAACAGTACAAAGACAACATGCCACTGAGCTGCATCTTTATGATGAACAACGGGAGATACATAGTGCAAAAGATCAAAGGATCAGCGGAGATACACGAGGTGATGGGTGACACATGGTGCAGGAGGAGGTCGTCCGAGCTAAGGACATACCACAAAAGCTACCAAAGGGAGACGTGGGGGAAGCTGTTGGGGTTCTTAGGGCACGAGGGGCTCATGCACAATGGCAAAATAGTCAAGCCGAATCTCAAGGAGAGGTTTAAGAGCTTCAACGCAACTTTTGATGACATACACAAGACGCAGACCACGTGGGTAGTCAATGACGAGCAGCTGCAGAGCGAGCTAAGGGTCTCCATAACTGCAGTCATGATTCCTGCATACAGAGCCTTCATGGCCAGGTTTTCACAGTACTTAGATCCTGGTCGCCAAACAGAGAAGTATATCAAGTATCAGCCTGAGGATATTGAGGATCTCATCGACCAGCTTTTCGAGGGTAATACCTCATCCGCTTCCACTGCCATTGCCAAGCGAAGAACGTAGCTTCTTTCTTTTCTTCTTTTTCATCTTGCAACGACACCTTTTCTGATTCTTCATTATTTTTCATGTCTTCTACTGTTTTTGTCTGAATGCCGCAACTTGGATGAACCATACTTCTACGAACTAAAACAAACGATCGTGGCTCCGTGCCATGTGTAAATGTTAATTATGATTAAGATCAGTTTCAGCACATCAATAAAAGAAAATCAATTTATCTTTGTTGACAGCATAATAGGAAGTTACGTGAATTGGATGGATGCAAGACTCATTCCCCTTTTATTAAGTTACTTAGCGTCTGGGAACAAAACAGAGGAAGAGTGAAGTAAGAGACTATCCATAAAACTTACAAATACTTTATTCAGGCATCGAGTCTGTTTATGTGAGAGTAAGAAGGTACATGCTCCAAGTTGATCAACACGGTCCTAATCTCCATTGGGTATAGCTCCATCTCCAACTCTCTTGGATCGATTTCTCTCCCTCTCTTTGCCTTCTTCTCCTCTCCATAAGATCCTTCATCTTCTACTTTCCACACCAACCTCTTCTTCTCCATTGCACTTCTTTCTTGATTTGCTGATAGGCTCATCTCCGTCACTTTCCCTATCTGTAATACACGATTTATATCATCTTCCATTTCAACGTTGCTATCTTTCTACAAAAGCTTCTACCTTTTTTCCAGGGAAGAGCTTCTTGAGTTCCACGCTTGCCACTCCTGAAAGTTCCTTGTCTTCCCCCACCTAATTCAATAGCCTCAAATGCTTCAGTCTACTACAAAACCAACAGAAATAATGAATTTCTTTTTTAATACCTCATAAAGATGAGCTAGACGCAGGAGGACGTTCCCATCATCTAGTTCCTGAAGTCATCTCAACCAGACCAATAGTGAACAAGTTATTCAACTCAACTCACTCAAAACTATCTATAATTTTCAAGTCTGCAAAAGAGGCACCTGCAGAGTTAGAAGTGCCACATTGTCCGGTAAACTGTAGGATGGATCTATCCCAGAGAATGCTGATGCACCAAAATCCATCGGCTTTCCATCATCCTGAAACATTTTAACATCTATTGTTTAAATGGTTAACTAGAGAACAGAAACCTTAGTTTCCATTTTACTCTAGCTTTCACCTGTTGAGAAAAGGCCAAGAGGAGGGGTGAATAGATCTCTAGTCCGAATGTTCGTCGCCATTTTGCACCTTCTCCATATGGATCAATTCGATAGTAATACTTTCCTTGGATCTGTAACAATCGTCAGAATCAACACCTTATACTTGGAGAAACAGAGTGTGCTTGAAGTGGATCATTTTCCCCTTCGACCTAGTTAATCTTATCTGTACTTACAGTTAGTCCAGTACACTATTCTTGAACACACACTGTCTCGTTTAGATTCTCCGCTACACCTCTGGAGTCATCAAGGAGCAGTCTCCTGTGAAAGATGATTGTTTGATTAGAAGCATAGATTAGCAGGTGACTGGGTAAAGGAGATTGTGATATTGATTATGTTCAATACCTATGAAGCATAAGTTCAACTTGTCCGTCCACTATGCTTGACCCTCCGACGGCCCTGTCCACCATCTCTGAGAATTCCTTCTTATTGTCTTGTAGGTAAATTCCATGGTTTATCTGAGCAGAATGTATATGAAAATTATTACTCAACTGATATGGTCAGACTCAATACATGATCATCTGCAGAGAACTGTAAACTAACAACCGATTTCCTACTTGATCAATGTCAGCAATAACATACCGGGTAATAGTTTCCTGCAACAGGTTGGTTGACTTCTAGTTTCCAGTCCGACAAAACAAGGATTTTGTTTATTCTTGAACAGCAATAAGTAAAGAACATATGCACAAAAGAAGAAAATAGATCCTTAACCTGATAGAGTAAAAGGTATATTAGAAGATAGAATTCCTACCCTTTTGATATAATTTCGTCCATTTGAATCTGTGTAGAAAGTTTTATTGCTTTTCAGGGAACTTGAGATCTGGGTTACGAGTTCTTTGCCAATTCCATCTTCAATTGGTATATTACCAACCTAAATATCCAGGTAACCTCCTAACAATGGAATATAAGATACAAAACCTAGTATTGAAATAGTCAATGCATCAGCCTTACAATAAATTCAACTTCTACATGTTCCTTGCCCTTGTAAACTCTAGTGATCTGCAGACAATTACAAGGTCAGACAGTATAAGAATCTACAATCTTCACTTCTGCGGGATCAAACAGAGTCTAAATAGCCACGAACAGTTTAAACTCAAGATGGAATCCAAGTATCTGTAGGTTCAGACACTTTAGAGTGGAAGTAGAACACGCTGAAAATGTAGGTACCTGAGATATCCATGAATTTATCCGTTGATGAACTTCATCCACTAGTGGCCCATGTATAACAGTCAAAGGAACCTGAAACTTTCGCTAGTTAATAACATTAAATTTTGTTAGTATGATTCATCTTGAAGATCAATCTTCTTCTAGAAGTGAGTACAAAACCTGTCTTTCCGGGTTGATGGGGAATAAGCCATTCGGACGGAAAACATACGCACCTGAGTTCTAGTGGTTGCAAGCCAAAAAGGGAAACTTGGAGTCAGTGTACAGATCTTTAGCCATAGAAAGGAAAGGGTCCAAAAAAGAGACAAAAACAAAATATCCGCATACCTGAGGTTCTTTGTGATTTGTTCCATTGTAAGCAGAGTAGTAGCTAAATGTTTGTTTGAGTGGTTCTCTCATCTTCTTACAAAATAAAATAAAAATCATAAGACTTATCAACAAATTTTAGGATCGCTGAAGTAGTGTTTTAGAGATAATAGGATACCGAGGTTCTGCTGTTAAAATAGTTGACGGATGTTCCTTGATCAGTGGAAAAACTAAGCTTCAGATCCCCATGACCAACATCAACTACCGATTGCTCAACTTTTTGGATTCTGGAGACATATGATTTGCTTGAATATCCAGCTAAATTTAGAAACAAAAAGTGATAGTGATCAAGGTCAAAGACTTATTCCATTAAATCAAATAGATATGTCAGCATCGTTGTACCTATTTTCTTAGCAGTGGAGATAGTGTAAGTAGTGAAGCCAAGAGGAGGCACATAAATAAAAAAAACAAGCCAATACTTTGGCACCTCTGTAGGGCTTTGACCTAAGTATGCCATTACATGATAATTCCTTAAGGCCACAAATTTCTCCGTAAATGGGACGAGTTGGGACTCAACTTCATGCCCCTATCATGCACCGTAATATCTCCAGCCACAACCTATTGAAATTCTGTCATGTACTTCTTAAAACCTAATAGTCAGTTTAATGAACAAGAACTTGATTGACTCACAGGAAGCCGGACAATGTCCACTCGCTTCCACCCTAGTGGGTTATAAGCCAATACGATCTACAGAGAAGAAAAAGAAGTGTTAGTTACAGAAGGAGGCACAGATAACTATTACTGACGAGGTAAAAACCCAGAGGATTCATCATTTCTGCTTACCCCACTTTTCCCATTGGATAAGTCAATTTCGCTTGAGGGGCAGTAACTTATGTTCAACAGCAGGAAGGCCAAACTATTACTAAGAAAAAAATCAGTTACCTTTATCAATCAGACGTATGTAAGAGTTTCACTATATATCTCTCAGAAATACATATAAGCTAGGAGATTATTTACCTGTTGAAAGTTTGGATTCAGGGAGGGATTTACTTTAGTCAGATGAGCAAGAGAAGTGGCAACCACAGTCCCAGCCTGAAAGGTCAAGAGATTTTATTGATGTGCATAGAGTTGTCAGGCTATTCAAACAGAACAAATTGGCATACTACCTCCACATAGCCTATTGCTAGTCTTTTTGCATAATCATTGGACACATGCTGTTTAGATGTACCAGAAACAGCGCCATGATGTTGAGCAATTGCTAGAGCATCTGCTAATGAATTTGTGTTCGAACCCTTGTCACTTCTCTCGTTGAAAAACTCAAGTTGCCTTGCTGCCTAAACTCTCAAGTTATACACATGAATAATAAACACAATTTTTAAGATATTGTTTTAAGTTTGGAAGAACAAATACAAAGTAGTAGGCACTCATCACTCTGACATAACGCTTAAGTGCTGGCCTTCTTGTAAAATATCCAGTCCAGTAAGCATTTAAACGGTTTGCATAACTGAAGTAATAATTGGTTATCATTTAAGCCAAACCTGAATGATAAATTTTAAAAGTTTAAGACTCAACTCACGGAAAATAATCCTCTGTTTTCAGGGGCCAAGCCTCATTTGCTGCGTGTTTTGCGTCTGTATATATGGAAGGAGTAGAGTAGAGTGCATTGATACGCCCATCCTACAATAATTCAGGATCCAAGGATTAGAAATATCTCGTTTGTTGCGACCAATCTATCTTACTATAAAACCTCTCAGACAAACAACTGGAGATATAAACAGGAACATGATAATTTGGACAGTTCTTTTGACGACTTACAAGGTTAACATAATGTAATAGCTTGTCCATTTGTCTATACCAGGTGTGTGCATACTGGTATCTGAAATCTGTTCTCATGGTAAACATGATATGATTTGTTCGAGTAATGTTGGCCTGCAGATAACAAAAAACATGTCACAAAAATGTAACACAAAACTCTACCAAAATGAATCAGGGAAAGAAAATGAAAATACAGTGAGATCTATTGTAGGAGCCTTACGAAAAGTTTGCTTGTATTGTACCTGTGAAGTCGAACCAAGACTCTTAGAGCAACATTATTGGTACTTTGCAATTAGGATTTCTTAGTAATATTTTATTATTATATTTGAGAAAAGTGTGTTAAGAAATGTATTTTGGTTTTGAGTTTTTAAGAGAGATTAATGTTAGTTTCTTAAGTCAAGTTTTTTAATTTTTTTTTTACACAGACGTTTTATTCAAATAAGAATCATGGAATTATAATTTACATAAGAGATATGACTAAAGTGAAAACCAAGAGTTAGCTTCGACCCAATTGAATGAAATTGGAGCCAAGAATGCATCAGGTATTCCGAATGAACTAACGAGTGCAAGAGCGTGAAAGCTTTACCTAAGTTTGCAATGTGGCCTATAGTAAGAGAAACCGATAAAAGTTTCACTAATCTAGATCACATTGTGGTTAAAGGCTCTATCATAAACTCATGTAGTTAAACCATTGATATACCACAATTAAATCACTGATTCAGAAACCTATTACAAAACTCTTAACAAGCAAGTTCGACAATCAAACTCATGTAAATATCCAGGAAACATACAAATAGTTACAAGAACACAATACACATACAAATGATGTAATAATGCTTTCAACAAAGCGTAGTGTCATGCTACAAGCAGTACTCAACATTGATTCCAGAACCATTGACATTCATGTGGAAATTTTTGATGTTACTGAAATAGCTAATCTTAGGATATATGTCCTTTTCATCTACAAGATTGGATTGAAGAACTGAAGTACATAAACCTTTTGTATCAAAATTTTCTACTCAAGAAAGAGATCGATAAATATGTATGTATGTGTATAGCCTATACATAAATATGTATAGCCTATACATAAATATGTATGTGTTGAGATTCATGCCTAACAATTGATGATTCTGAAACATCCAATTTTACTTGTTCATTGATTGATTGATGCGATTAATGAAACATGAGCAAAAGTAAGAAACCACTCACCCGAAACGCTGGAGACGGAAATCTAGGCGCTTCAACCATGGACTTGAGCAGAGCCTCTTCCTCATTACCAAGTAATTGAACACGACCTTGAACTAAAAACTGCAGAGTGAACATCGTATCTTGATTTAAGAAACCGACGGCGTTCAATTTCAGAATTCAAAAACCGATTTTGTAAGAGTACGCGAGAGAGAAAGATGGAGATAGACAGTGAAGAGAAATCGTACCTTTGCAGACTGAGCAGGACCACAAAGAGAGGAGATGATGAAGTAGAGAGCTGTTTTCTTCGTTTCTTAATCTCAGAAACGTTTCTTATTTAAGAAACGTTTCTTAGGTTTATCATTTATTTTTTATTTTTTTTAATCCTAAATAAAACTAAGAAATGTCTTAAAGACCACCGATAATGGTGGTCTTAGAGCCTCGCCAGATAATTTCAAGACTCTTCTCCCTATCTTGGTAATTTATCCGACCAAAAAAGACTGAGTTGAACCCAACCTGCGTACATCAATAAACCAACATCTTCACACCTATGGTTCCATAAAACAAAAACTAAATGAAGGCCCAGAGAAGAGCTTACTTCTGCGCCTAGAAAGTAAGCCTGCACTGTAGAATGCCCAAAAGGATCAATCTGCTAACCGATTCTTGGAGTCACATTTAACTCTCTGATGATTAATCGATGTCCAAGAGTTGTCTAATCAATCATGTCTATATAGTGTGGTGCTGCTTCATCATGCATGCATATGCCACCATATTTATATGCCATGGAGAGCATTCGTGAGAAGAAGGAGAAGAGAGGAGCAACTCAACAAGTTGAGCCAAGCAGAGCCGTTGATCTCTACTAAGGGAAAGGGGGATGTGGCAGTACCAACAATGGAGATTGATTTGTAATTGTCGTTTAGTAATTGTAAGACTTAGTGTATATACTAGGTGTTTTTAGAGTTTTGAAGGTTACACAAACATTTTGTGAAATTGATGAAAACGATTGTTCTTGAATAGAAATCTTGGAACGATTTTACAGAAATTGGATTACAGAGAATCAAAGGCTTATCAATTGGTGCGGTGAGCGTGGATTTCAAATGCCTGTGCACAAAAGAGCGACGGACACGGCGTCGTCGTTGGATTTGGAAGCACGAATTGATGCTCGCTTCGCCGGAATCGAAGAACAGTTGAATATGGCAGATACGGAGAGGCAAGAATCGTCCAAGTTGGCGGAGGAGCGCCATGGAACGATGAGCAATCAGTCGAACACCATTCTTCAATTACTTCGCCCGGCGGATTCAACAGTTTCGCCTCCGCAGATTCCAAAATCGAATGCAGCAGCGGTTGTGCCCATCCTCACGGAGCTTCCTACAATATTGTCGGAAGCAGGTACGCAACCATCTCCTTGTCATTTGGTCAATTCCGTAGAGAAAATACCACCTATGTTACAGAAGGGAAATGAAACCATGATATAGCAAGAGTCGTCACTTCTTGTGTCGACGATGGCTAATAGAGATACATACTTGAATAAGATAGACTTACCGGTCTTCGGCGGGTAGCGATGCCCACACCTGGCTTAGTCTGGTAGAGCTATTTTTCTTAGTGGAAAATTACTCGAATAGCGAAAAGTTTCTTTTGGTATCGATGGGACTTTCAGGAAAAGTCTTGAGCTGGTATGATTGGGAGGTGAGCAGAGCTCCATTTACAGATTGGGAGGATTTTCGCAATAAGTTCTTATTACGTTTTGGTCGGAGCCGCAGCGTGCTTCCAGTGGATCGTTTGTTCAGTCTCGTCCAAGTTGATGCCGTAGAGGACTATGTGGAAGAGTTTCAACGGTTGTTTGCACCAATGACAAATTTGTCCGAAAAACATTAGATTACCATTTTTTAAAAAGGGTTGAAGCCAGAGTTGCAAACATTACTTCGAATGCTTAAACCTGCTACATTACCTAAGATGATAAGTGTAGTACTAGACATGGCACTGTGATGGCCTAAATAATAAGCGATGCGATATGAGTGAGTACTCAGTCTAGTTCATCACAAGTGACATGATAGTTCTGCACTAGAGCTATAGCGGCATCACCAAATACGTGGCGACACAGAACACACCCTGCAGTGTCGGGGGAGTCCATTATGTCACAGACCGGGTCTAATACAGTTCCGAGAAACAAAGGGAGAAGGCATTTATCACTAGCAGAATATGAGGAGAAGTGGAAGAACAAGCTTTGCTTCCGATGTGATGCACCATGGGTGCCTCAACATAAATGTCCGAGGAGCGAGCTGCAAGTGATGCTGCTTCTTCATGACTGCGAAATCATGTTAGAAGACAATAGTGCAGAGGATGATTCACAGGAGGAGATATTATTGTAGCCTCAACTTTGCCGATTGTCGTTTCAAGCCTTCTTCGAGGAAGACAATCCGAGAACGATGAAAGTTTGAGGTGTGATGGCAAGACAGAGGTGATCGTTTTACTTGATAGTGGGGCCACACACAATTTTTTCATGCCAGCTTTAGATACATCTTTGAAGTTACAATATAATAACCTACCACGATGTGAGGTATCATTAGAGAATGGCGTCTGAGTACAGAGTTTTGGGATTTGCAAAAGTGTAAATTTTGCGTTGGCAGACGCAGTTTTTGAACCAGATTTTCTCACATTGGAGTTGGGATGTGCGGATTTGATGTTAGGGATGCAATGGCTGCGTACCTTAGGGATGTGCGCTTGTGATTTTGAGGCACATAGTCTGTCGTTCGTTACAAGGATCAATTGGTCACTTTACAGGGTGACTTGTCATTACATAACTCGGTTATTCCATTTGGGAAGATGACAGTAGGTTCATCTGGCGGGGTTCCACTAACCAAGCAAACCTCTTTATCGATAATTACTCAGGTTCATAAGCCACAATTACCTCTAATATTGCAATCATTGTTATCCAAATTGGCGGCTGTGTTTGCAGAACCATATGGTTTACCTCCATGTTGTGGTCACGAACATACCATAAGCTTGTTACCAGGAACTTCAGATGTCAACATACGGCCGTCCGCTATCGTCATGCCCAAAAGGAGGAGATGGAGAACCAAGTCAAACAGATGTTGGAGTCTGGAATTATTAGGCATAGCCGAAGTCCATTCTCGAGTCCGGTTCTGTTAGTGCCTAAGAAGGATAAGCAATGATGCTTTTGTGTAGATTATAGAGCATTGAACCGTGTGACTATTCCCGACAGATTCCCAATTCCGGCGATAGATTAGTTGTTGGATGAGCTGCGAGGTTCATGCGTATTTTCAAAACTAGACCTGTGTTCGGGTTACCACCAGATACGAATGCAGGAGTGTGACATAGAGAAAACAACATTTCGAACATTCGGTGGTCATTACGAGTTTGTCGTCTTGCCGTTTGGCTTGACAAACACGCTGACTACATTCCAAAGTCTTATGAACACAGTATTCAGACCTTTCCTCCGGAAATTTGTCTTGATATTTTTTGATGATATATTGGTATATAGTGAGTCTCTGTCGGAACATATTAACCATTTACATCAAGTATTTCAGGTTCTCGGGGCTCAGACATTGTTTGCAAATCAGAAGAAATGTGTTTTCTTACAGGATCAGATTGAATACTTAGGTCACTTTATCTCGGCAGAAGGCGTTTCTACAGATCCTGGGAAAACAGAGGCGATGTTGAACTGGCCCTCCCCAAAAACACTGAAGGCTTTGCGTGTGTTTTTGGGCTTAATGGAATATTAATAGTCGGGGCTTGGGCAATGCTTACTTTTACTTAGTGACCCTATCCATACACAAAACCTTAAATTCTTAAATGTTAAAATTGACGTAATGCTCCAACTTACGGACAATAAATCAGACTGAAAAAAAGAAAGAAAAAAATAGTGAAGAAATCAGAATCATTCTGCAGCCTGCATCTGCTTATGATTTACTAATTGCATCAGCAAGCACGCTGACGCGTGTAACTTTTTTTTGGAAAAGGCGAGAAACTCGAGAGTAAGGGCGATTAAAGAGTTAAATGGGTCAGGCCTTTTATTGAGCCCAATATGTTAAATGGGCTTTTATTTGGCCCATTAGTTAACGCAACGATGCTGAAGAGGTCGGTTGTGTTTGGCCACAGGTGGCATAAAATCCTTAGTTCTGTTTTTGCCATCGTCGTCCCTCCCAAGTTCGTATGTGCAATGGACGAAAGTTTCAGAGTGAGGATCGACAAGATATTTGGATCTCTTTCATCCTCATCCGAGTCTGTAGCTTCTGTGAGCTCTCTCTGGTGTCTAGCGGAGGATGAGATAATCAAACCGAGAGGAGAAAAGGAAGTTTCTGGAGCCTCGAACAGCGCGGATGTTCCAAGGAAGGAGAATGAATCAGAAAAATTGAGTGTAGATGGGGAAGAAGGAAATTCTAGTGGATTGCAGAAGCCAGAAGATTTCAATGACGAGGAGTGGGAGATCAAATCCTCTATCGGGATGGACTCTACTCTTGACATGGAGGTACTTTAGGTGTATCTATCTGTATATTTTTATTTTGAATTGCGCTAGTTGGGGTTTTCAATATCACTAGACTAAGCTATTGGTTTGTCTATATTTAGGAAGAGGAGGATGATAATGACAAAGTGGCTTTAGGCAAAAAAGTGTACGGGTACATGAAGGATGTGAATGAGTATGAGACCGAAGCAGACGAGTGGGAGGAGCTTCCAGTTTCATTCAAAGAAAGAGAGAAGGACCCGCGTGCAAATTTAGATGCAGCAAAGCTTAGGCTTAAAGAGGATGCTGAAGCTGTTAACAAGTTGAGTTCTTTACATGTTTCTGAGGTACTTTACTCTTTCTCTCTTAAATTTGTTTGGCACTTCATAGTCTGTGTCCTTCCACTTTATTAGAACACTGCGATAGAATGCTGATCAAAAACACTGAAATTTTTCTTGGTATCTAGAGTCTTGTTTTTGAAACTAGAAAAGTCTGATATGAACTCTTCACAATTCCAGATACATCATGATAATCTGTCCATGTCCACGTCTGAAAGCGAGAAAGCTCTGATGGTTAATTGCAAGGAGACTTATATTGGCTCTTCCGATGATTATGAGGTGAAATCGATATTGAAGAGGAAAGATAACCAGTCTGATTCTAAATTGCAGAAGCGCGTTCGGTTTAGTTCTGATATCAGAGATGACAACTCAACTGAAGATGACAAAGATTCTGTGATGGAAACAAACTCCCCCAACGAGGATATACTAGAGCCAGACTATCCTAGTGGGATTCCAGATTATATGAGAAACCCAACAAAATACACTCGATATACATTCGATTCAGGTGAGGTTGATGAAGAATCCAATCGGAAAGCTTACATGGACTTTCTCGATATGATCAGGAGGCGAGATGAACCTCCTGTAGACCCTCTAGTAGAGCTTCCAAAATCAGTGCCTTTTGTACCAAAGAAAAAACCAATGGCAGAAACCAAAATAGAAAATATAGACAAGGTCTGTGAGGGAAGGAGAGGCGTAATAGCTGTTGATACCACAGAAGACTGCAATGTATCTGCTATGGAAGAAGATGATCCCGAAACTGCTCTAAATGTCACAAGAAACCCTAGCCGGCAGTATCGAGCCAGAGCCAAGGAAGATCAAGAAGAATGTTGAACATCGTCAAACCTGCTTTGCTGATTTGTTACAGTTTCTTAATATTTATTGAATTTGGCATTTGGATAGGTCTTGTGTGACTTGGATAATATCAGATATAATGACTGATATTCGGTAATCATATATGTTATGAAAAAATATCAATTTAATAAATATTTTCCAACTTGAAGCGAATTAGAACAAAATAAGAAATAAAAGAACTAAATTATTATTTTATAAATTAATATACACTAAAAATCTTTATAAATAATATAATTTTATGGTTTCTAATAATTTTTTTGATTCAACTAATATATTAATAAATTAATATAAATTAAAAAAATATATTATTCTATTATAGTATTAATATTGTTAATTTATAAAGATTTAACTATACTAAAAAAAGAAATTTGTGGTTTCGTAGTCTAAGCACTGTCTCCTAAAAAATTCTTATATTTTTATAATAACGATGTTAGCTAATAGCTATAAAGGTGATAAATTTAGTTAGAAGATTTTACGAAAATATAATTCTAGTTAAACAAAAATTCAAAAAAACCTTAAATGGAGAGGAGAAGCCATAAAGGCTATTCATATGTGAACCAAAGATTTAGCAAAGAGGCAAATGATTTCCTTCTTCTTGATGCTAACAAAATGTCTTTAATTAACCTGTTGATCAACTTAAAAACCTCATGAATAAATGAGGCAATATTGTTGTGAAGCCTATTGTTCTTTTCCCTCCAAAGAGCATAGTGTAACACCCGCGTTCTGCGGACCTTTAGGGTGATTTCGGATGGGTTCGAGGGACAAATGAAGTTGTGTGAGGAAGTAAGGAAAAGTCTGGGGTTTTGATCAAACAAGGCTAAATGCCATTCGGACAAGGCAATGTGTCATTCGGACAAGGCCAAGTGTCATTCGGACAAGGCCAAGTGCCATTCGGACAAGTCCATGTGCCATTCGGACAAGGTCGCGAAAATTTCGGACCAGGATGCGTGAAGTTCAGACAAGGTCGCGTGAAATTCGGACCAGGCCGCGGGAAACTCGGACAAGGTCGCGTGAAATTCGGACCAGGCCGCAGAAAATTCGGACCAGGCCGCGGGAAATTCGGACAAGTCCATAAAATTCGGACAAGGGAGTGACAGTGTCCGAACGGGTAGTGTGTTCGGACAGGAAGTGAAATATTCGGATAGGAAGTGAAGTGTTCGGACAGGGAAGTTGAGTGTCCGAACTGAAGGGAGTGATAGTGGGAAGTGGTTGGGCCGTCCATGGGTCGGTCCGGGACATAAGTGTCCACCGGACTGGACTTGATCCAATTCAGGTGGGCTCGAATTTGGCCCACTTTGGGGCGAATTAGGGTTAAGGTTTTTCACCCAAAACCCTATAAATAAGGATCAAAAGTGCCGCAGCCCAAAAATCATCACGAAAATCTCTAAGGAAGTCGGAATCATTGCGAAGCACTCTAAGACCGATTTTTGCCGAATCGAGCAAGGGAAAGAGCGGATCGAGAGCGATCAAAACCGGATCCGAGTATCTTGATTGGCAATCGCATCAAGAGGTGTCAGGAAAGGCTAAGGCAAAGGTGAGTTTTCGGGACCGTTGAGGTGATTCTTGGTTCGTTTTGGGCAATAGTGGGATTAAGTCTTAGATGGGTTAGGATTGCGTAAATGATTGGATGAATATGTACTGTTTTCCGTTCATGATTGGTGTTTTGGTTGATTCGGGTGAATCCGAGTAACTAAGGCAATAATTCTGATCGGACTCTGAGCATATGCGTATGCTGGACTCTGTGCATGAATAATGCTATCTCTGACTTGATTGCTTGTTGTTTAATACGTATCTGGTTTGGCCTAGTGGGACGGAATGACCGACTCACTAAGAAAATTCGTTTGCTTACCCAATCTGCGTGATTGTAGGTGATTTACCCAAAAGACCGTGAAAGTGGCTAAGTAGGAGCGAGACCGAGGCGGGAAAGAGGAAGGATGGAATAAGACTGGGTTAAAATAGGTCTAGACACATTTAAATTTGAACATTCTTGCAAACTTGTTGTACTAGAACCTCTTGAGTAGGTTTATGCATATGTTTTGGGCTTATAAAACTTTCAAAAACCCGAAAAAGACTAAGTAAGGAAAGAACCTAATACTGACTAAGTGTTTGGTCCGCCCAAGGCCAAACTGAATCGAATCCAGACGTAGACATCTTGAGTTAGGGTGTCACAAGTTGGTATCAGAGCGCGGTTTGGTTTTAGGATAGTCGGGTTATATGCATAAACGGGTTAGATGAATGGAAATCTATCCTCCTCGCGCCAAGGTCTCGCGGTAAGGTTTATATGTATTTATATGGGTGTGAATTGAACTAAGTTAGTATGAGGGACTAACTTAGTGAATCGGGTCACTGTAGATGGCTAAAAGTAATCGGACCAGAAGGAATGTGGGAAACGAGGCGGCTTCCCGAGCTGTGACGGGAAGGACCGAGGATGAGGATGTCCAGAGTGTGGACAATCAAAGTGTGGAAAGAAGTGAACATCCCAACGCGAGTGCTGGTACCGCGAATCCGATTGGGATGAGTGAGGTGTTTGCTCTTTTGACCCAAGTCTTGGAAAGACTTCCTGCTGTAGTGCCCGCTGCAGCAGTACCACCGCGGGTGATTCCGGTTCCGGTGGAAACTGTGGTCGAGGAGACACACTCTGCAGTTACTCCATCATATCTAAAAATGATGGACCACATGCAGAAGTTAGGCACCAAGTTCTTTTCAGGAGGTGCCAAGCCTATCGAGGCAGACGAGTGGCGAAGTAGGTTGGAAAGGAATTTCAACTCTATCCGGTGTCCGGAAGAGTTTAAGAGGGATATCGCGGTCCACTACCTGGAAGGGGACGCGCACAATTGGTGGCAAGGTGTTTCGGGAAGAATGGATAACCCGAACTGTAGCTGGGAAACGTTCGATAAGGAGTTTAGGGCAAAATACTTCCCACCGGAAGTGTTTGATCGGCTTGAGGGAGCCTTTCTGGATCTTTGCCAAGGATCCATGTCTGTGAGGGAATATGAGACCAAGTTCAACAATCTGAGGTGATATGCGGGTCGCGAGTTGGACGATGAGAAGGTCCAGTTTCGTCGCTTCATGCGCGGACTGCGAATTGAGCTCCAAAACGTTTGCCAAGTCCGGAACTACAATTCTGTTGCCGAGCTGGTAGAGAAGGCAGCACAGTTGGAAAGTGGGCTGGAAGAAGCCAAGGTGGCTGGGGAAAGGAAGCGGGTACAGACTGTACCGCAAGTGCAGCCGGGAAGTGTTTCGGGACCCAGGTTCAAGAAGTTGGAAGGAAATGGGTCTGCGAAGCCAGTTGTTGCCCGCAGTAAGTGCAAGGTCTGCGGGAAGGAGCATTCTGGTACATGCAGATTTGCTTCGGGTGCATGCTTCCGGTGTGGTAGCACGGAACATAGGATTCGGGACTGCCCGAAAGAGGACCCAAGGGGAAAGGAAGTCCGAACCAGTGATGCAAGGGTGTGCTACAACTGCGGCGAAGTTGGGCACATCAGACCGCATTGTCCGAAGTTGGAGCAGTCTTCAGGGAAACGGGCAAGTGAAGCACTGCCACCTCCGCCAAAGAGGCAAGCATTGGTGCCGATGGTTTATTCGATGGTTGCGGATCAAGTGGATCAGAACACTGCGCGCCCAATAACTGGTGAGTTTTCTCACTCTTTACCTTAGCATTTTCTTGGTGAACTTGCTTGCTTGTTGCGTATGATAGGTTCCTTAGCAGTATAGAAAATGTGTAGGAACTGTGAAAATGGGTGGTGTGGCAACCCATGTACTGTTTGATTCGGGGGCGACACACTGTTTTGTGCACCCAAGAATGATAGGTACTGAGGGATTCCAGAAGGAACCCGAGGAAGGTAAAGGACTAGTCCGAGCTGCTGGTTGGCAAGTGATGGACATTTTGGGTAGTGTCTGGAACGTCCCAGTGTGCATAGAGGGATTGAGCATGCCAGTTGATCTGGTGATCTGCCAAGTGAAGTCTTATGACGTGATCTTGGGAATGGATTGGCTCGGAAGGAACAAGGCACACTTAGACTGCCATCGCGGTCGAGTGAAATTTGAAAATGGTGGGAATCAGCTGGTGTTTCAGGGAATCCGACCCACCTCAGGGAACTTAATCATTTCGGCTATCCAAGCAGAACGGATTGTCGAACTAGGATGTGAAGCGTACCTAGCTACGATCACAACTGCCGAAACAGAAACGGACACAGAACTTAAGGACATTCCGGTGGTGAATGAGTTCGAGGATGTGTTCGCGGCAGTTAAGGGTTTACCACCATCTCGATCTGATCCTTTCACGATCGAGTTAGAACCCGGGACGCCCCCAATCTCTAAGGCACCTTATCGGATGGCGCCGGCAGAGATGGCCGAGTTAAAGAGGCAACTTAGTGAATTGACGGACAAGGGATTCATTCGCCCAAGTAGTTCGCCTTGGGGCGCACCAGTACTCTTCGTCAAGAAGAAGGATGGCACGTTCAGGCTGTGCATAGATTATCGTGGGCTGAACCGAGTAACGGTAAAGAACAGGTACCCTCTTCCACGGATAGACGAGTTGTTGGACCAACTCAGAGGTGCTACCTGGTTCTCAAAGATTGATTTGGCTTCGGGTTACCATCAGATCCCAATCGCGGAGCCTGACGTTCGGAAAACAGCCTTCCGAACAAGGTACGGACACTTCGAGTTCGTGGTCATGCCCTTCGGGCTGACCAATGCTCCAGCAGCCTTTATGAAATTGATGAACGATGTGTTCCGAGAATTCTTGGATGAATTTGTGATCATCTTCATAGATGACATTCTGGTGTACTCTAAGTCGCCGGAAGAGCATCAAGGTCACTTAAGGACGGTTTTGGGGAAGCTAAGGGAACACAAGCTGTTCGGGAAGCTGAGTAAGTGCAGCTTTCGGCAAAGGGAAATTGGGTTCTTGGGTCATGTGGTCTCGGATAAGGGTGTGTCCGTGGACCCAAAAAAGATCAAGGCAATTTCAGAATGGCCTAGACCCTTGAACGCATCCGAGGTAAGGAGCTTCCTTGGATTGGCTGGGTATTACCGACGTTTTGTCAAAGGCTTTGCGAGCATGGCGCAGCCTATGACCCAGCTTACTGGAAAGGATGTCCCTTTCAATTGGACTAAGGAATGCGAAGGGAGTTTCTCAAGGCTTAAGGACATGCTAACGAGTACTCCAGTTCTGGCCTTGCCGGAACCAAGTGAGCCTTATGTGGTGTATACGGACGCATCACGAATGGGTTTTGGTTGCGTACTGATGCAGCATGGGAAGGTGATTGCTTATGCATCACGACAGTTAAGGAAGCATGAAGTGAATTACCCCACTCATGACTTGGAACTGGCTGCAGTGGTTTTCGCCTTGAAGATATGGCGATCCTACCTTTATGGTGGGAAGGTCCAAGTGTTCACGGATCATAAGAGTTTGAAGTACATCTTCACTCAACCGGACCTGAACCTAAGGCAAAGACGATGGATGGAACTGATCGCGGACTATGACCTGGACATAGAATACCATCCGGGTAAGGCAAACTTAGTTGCTGATGCACTAAGTAGGAAAAGGGTGGACGTGGACTCGGAAAAAGAGATGGAAGGGCTGATTAGCATGGTCGGGACGTTGAGCCTAGCAGCCTTAACGGTTGAAGAGGAACCTTTGGGCTTTGGTGCAGCGGACCAAGTGGATTTGCTAAGTCGGGTACGGATTGCCCAAGAAAAGGATGAAAATCTGAACAAGGTAGCAAAGAACGATAATACTGAGTACCAGATTTCGAATAATGGGACGATTCTGGTTCATGGCTGAGTGTGTGTTCCAAACGACCAAGGATTGCGGGAAGAAATCCTTAAGGAGGCACATCAGTCTAAGTTGGCTATCCATCCTGGATCAACCAAGATGTACCGAGATCTAAAAAGGTACTATCATTGGACAGGAATGAAGCGGGACGTGGCTAAGTGGGTTTCAGAATGCCCTACTTGCCAATTGGTGAAGGCAGAACACCAAGTTCCTAGTGGGTTGTTGCAAAGCCTACCGATCCCGGAATGGAAATGGGACATGATCACAATGGACTTTATAACAGGACTGCCCATTTGTGATAAAAGGGATGCGATATGGGTCATAGTGGATCGACTAACCAAGTCGGCTCACCTCATTGCGGTCAATTGGACAGATCGAGCTGAAAAGTTGGCCGAAATCTATGTAAGGGAAATTGTTCGGTTGCATGGTGCACCGGCAAGCATAGTGTCGGATCGGGATGCCAAATTCTGTTCAGCGTTTTGGAAAGCGCTTCAGGCTAGGTTGGGGACTAAGGTCCACACGAGTACGGCTTACCATCCGCAGACAGATGGTCAGTCAGAGCGTACTATCCAAACACTTGAGGACTTGTTGCAGGCAAGTGTGCTGGATTGGGGAGGTAAGTGGGATGAACACTTACCTTTGGCCGAATTCGCGTATAACAACAGTTATCACGCAAGTATTGGGATGTCTCCGTATGAGGCACTGTACGGACGACCGTGTCGAACCCCTTTGTGTTGGACTCAAGTGGGGGAGCGAAGCATTTATGGGCGAGATTTCATAGAGGATACAACAAAAAAGTTGAGAATGGTCAGGCTCAACATGAAACAAGCTCAGGATAGGCAAAAGAGCTATGCGGACAAGAGAAGGAAGGATCTTGAGTTCGCAGTCGGTGACTTGGTCTACCTTAAGACGGTCACATATAAGGGTAAGGAGTGTTCGGCCCGATCAGCTAAGTTAACACCAAGGTATATGGGGCCTCATGAGATTTTGGAAAGGATTGGGAAAGTAGCCTATATGTTGGCACTGCCTATGGAACTGGATGCGTTTCATAACGTTTTCCATGTTTCGATGCTAAAGAAGTGCTTAGGCAATGGAGAACGAGTTGTGGTTAAACCTCCAAGGAACCTAAGGGAAAACATGACAGTTGAAGGAGTTCCAGTCCGGATCCTAGATAAGAAGGTCAAGGCAGACCGAAGGAAGAAAACCAGAATGGTCCAAGTCGAATGGGATTGCGATGGGGAAATTGAGGTCACGTGGGAACCAGAAGTCAGAATGAAGGAAAAATTTCCTAAGTTATTTGAGAAACAAAAGGCTGGACCATCCCAAGTCTAGATTCGAGGACGAATCCTTTGAAGTGGGGGAGACTTGTAACACCCGCGTTCCGCGGACCCTTAGGGTGATTCCGGATGGGTTCGAGGGACAAAGGAAGTTGTGTGAGGAAGTAAGGAAAAGTCTGGGGTTTTGATCGAACAAGGCTAAATGCCATTCGGACAAGGCAATGTGTCATTCGGACAAGGCCAAGTGTCATTCGGACAAGGCCAAGTGCCATTCGGACTAGGCCATGTGCCATTCGGACAAGGTCGCGAAAATTTCGGACCAGGATGCGTGAAGTTCAGACAAGGTCGCGTGAAATTCGGACCAGGCCGCGGGAAACTTGGACAAGGTCGCGTGAAATTCGGACCAGGCCGCGGAAAATTCGGACCAGGCCGCGGGAAATTCGGACAAGTCCATAAAATTCGGACAAGGGAGTGACAGTGTCCGAACGGGTAGTGTGTTTGGACAGGAAGTGAAATATTCGGACAGGAAGTGAAGTGTTCGGACAGGGAAGTTGAGTGTCCAAACTGAAGGGAGTGATAGTTGGAAGTGGTTGGGCCGTCCATGGGTCGGTCCGGGACATAAGTGTCCAGCGGACAGGACTTGATCCAATTCAGGTGGGCTCGAATTTGGCCCACCTTGGGGCGAATTAGGGTTAGGGTTTTTCACCCAAAACCCTATAAATAAGGATCAAAAGTGCCGCAGCCCAAAAATCATCACGAAAATATCTAAGGAAGTCGGAATCATTGCGAAGCACTCTAAGACCGATTTTTGCCGAATCGAGCAAGGGAAAGAGCGGATCGAGAGCGATCAAAACCGGATCCGAGTATCTTGATTGGCAATCACATCAAGAGGTGTCAGGAAAGGCTAAGGCAAAGGTGAGTTTTCGGGACCGTTGAGGTGATTCTTGGTTCGTTTTGGGCAATAGTGGGATTAAATCTTAGATGAGTTAGGATTGCATGAATGATTGGATGAATATGTACTGTTTTCCGTTCTTGATTGGTGTTTTGGTTGATTCGGGTGAATCCGAGTAACTAAGGCAACAATTCTGATCGGACAGTGAGCATATGCGTATGCTGGACTCTGTGCATGAATAATGCTATCTCTGACTTGATTGCTTGTTGTTTAATACGTATCTGGTTTGGCCTAGTGGGACGGAATGACCGACTCACTAAGAAAATTCGTTTGCTTACCCAATCTGCGTGATTGTAGGTGATTTACCCAAAGACCGTGAAAGTGGCTAAGTAGGAGCGAGACCGAGGCGAGAAGGAGGAAGGATGGAATAAGACTGGGTTAAAATAGGTCTAGACACATTTAAATTTGAACATTCTTGCAAACTTGTTGTACTAGAACCTCTTGAGTAGGTTTATGCATATGTTTTGGGCTTATAAAACTGTCAAAAACCCGAAAAAGACTAAGTAAGGAAAAAACCTAATACTGACTAAGTGTTTGGTCCGCCCAAGGCCAAACTGAATCGAATCCGGACGTAGACATCTTGAGTTAGGGTGTCATACATAGACCGTTGCTTGAACTACCAAAAGAGTTAAAGTTTTATGTCTCTTTGATGAGTGTGACTTCATCCATTAGAGAAGATGGAGCCAATCATGAAACTGCAAGGTAGTGGTACCTAGACGTGATTGAATAAGGGACCATATTCTACTATTGAATTCATAATGGAGCAATAGGTGGTCTCGAGTTTCAATCATGTGGCTACAAGTACAACAAGTAGAGATAAGAGCTATGATACGAGCTTCGAGATGTTTCTCTAAGGTTGATGGGAGCAGATTCTTATCCAAGGGAACCGAATGTACTTCTTTGGTAAAAAAAGTCGGGGGCGCGGAATGGGTGGTTTGAGGAGCGATCCACAAGAAGGATGGTGGGCTTCTTGATACACTCAAGCACACTCTAGATCAAGGGGATATTGATCAAGACCTACCAAGGCCATCAAAATATAAATCGGGTCACAAAAGAGTATCGGATTGTAGAAAAAGTGTATCGGGTCGCAAACGGCAGTCGGATCGCCTTACCAAAACCGTAAGACCACCAGGACAAGAGGCACATACCGCGGTACGTGGTCAACGCATGGACCAGAAAGTCAACATGCGGATCCAGCACATAACGCGGGAAGGTCTAGTACGTATCGCGGGAAGGCTCAGTACGTACCGCATAAAGGTCTAACACGTACCGCGAGAAGGACCAGCACATACCGCGGGTAAGTCAGAGACCAAGGGAAATAAGCTTGCGGTACAGCGAAGTACGTACCGCGGGAAGGAAAGTTGTCCGAGGAAGTTACGAACCGCGGTACAGCGCAGTACGTACTGCGGGAAGGAAAGTGTCCGAGGAGCTACGTACCGCGGTACATGAACTTGCGTAACGGGACGGGTCAACGCGCACCACAAAAGTCAACGTTTTCCCCAAATGTGAAATGCCATTTATCTTGACTTGTTGGGGTGTTTGGAACGCTTAGTTAAGGTCCCACCAGACCCTAACTAGGAGGATATGACCGTTAGGAAGCGTGGGGACCAGCAGCTCCTTTTGTCAAGGCCGAGGGAGTGAAAGACCCGAGATGAGAGCGACATGCTGCAAAACCGAGGGAGCATGAGATCCTAGGCAAAAGCGACCGGTTACAGGATCGCCGAAGTCTCTCTCTCCCCTCAACGGTCATCTCCTAGCGGCGGCTAGGGTTTACTTTTGCAAAAAGACTGTAACCCCTTTATATATATGTCTCATTTGTAATCTTGATACACTTAACAATTCTCAATCAATGGAAACTTCGAGCATTCTCTCAATCTCGTCTCATACTCTCACTTATATTCTCTAAAATCTAACATGGTATCAGAGCAAGGCTCTTGTTTCTCTATTTCTTCTGCTCATATCTCTCTAAGCTTTCATTGATTTTCTCGGTTTCTCAAATCTCTCAAATCTCTCATTCCGATTCTCATATTTTCTCTTTTACTCAAAATCTTTACGGGAAATATGGAGCATAACAAAGCTTTGATTATCCCCATTATTCTCAAAGGAAGCAATTACTTGGTGTGGGGTCGAACTGCGAAAACCACGATTTGTGGTATAGAGTTTTGGAGACCCATTGTCAAGACAAGGCCTCCAAAAAAAATTGTTGACTCTTCAGAAGACGAAGAAGACTCCCAAGATGAAGAAAAATTGGATGAAGAAGACAAGTGGTATCAAGAAGATCAAGTTGTCAAGGCTATCATCCAAAACTCTATTGAAACAACCATTCTCGAAGCCTACTCATATTGTGAGAGTGCAAAAAAGCTATGGGATACTCTCAAAAAGGTCTTCGGAGACATCTCCAACATTACAAGGGTGTTTGAGATCCAAAAGGAGCTAAATGAGCTCCGACAAGAAGACATGAATTTCTCCAAACACTTTGGCACTTGAAGATCCTTATGGGCCAAGTATAAAGCACTTCGACCAAGCACTTTGGATCCGGAAATCCTCAATGAAAGGCGAGAACAAGGAAAAGTGTTAAGCCTTCTCCTCACACTTAATCCGGAGTTTAATGACTTCATTAAGCACATTTTGAGGGATAAGAAACTGCCAAGTCTTGAAGAAAGCTGGTCTCGGCTCCACAAGGAACAAGGCTCAAGTGGTTTATTTGGTGGAAAGAGAGAACTCCCATCCGCAAATCGAGTAGCATATAAGCGAGATGACAAGAGGAAAAGTGTGGTGTGTTAACATTGCAAGAAATCCGGACATGCGAAAGAGAAGTGTTGGATCCTCCATCCTCACCTTAAACCGAGCAAATTCCAAAAGGAAGCTAAAGCCAACCTTACTCACGGAATGGAGGATGACTCATCTCGACCAAGCACTTCCGGTCAAGGAGAAAGCTCCGCTAAAAACTTGCAAGATGAACGGCTATGAACTCCTCAATGAATGATGTGGTTAGGAAATCAGACTTGGAGGCTGTCATGAAAGCTATCGCCTCTCTCACCAATTCCAGTACCACTTTCTTATCTCATAAACCTAGTAGAAGCCTTGTAGTAGACTCGGGTGCTTCTCACAATTTGTAGTAATCCGAGTCTACTTGAGGGAATTAGACCAACATTAGGTAATGTTGTAGTGGCTAATGGTGATAAAGTGCCAATAAAAGGTTTAGGGAATTTAAGACTCTCTAAGAAAAATACCAATGCCTTTTATATGCCAAAATTTCACTCAAATCTCTTATCCGTAAAAAGGACTACTTCCGATTTGAATTGTTATGCCATTTTTGGTCCTAATGAAAAGTGGTTTCAGGATATTAAGAGTGGCAAGCTGATAGGAATAAGAGGAACTCATAGAGATCTCTACGTGCTTGAGGAGCCTCTCTCAAAAGCTCTGAATTTATCTTTATTTAGTTCCAATGTTGTTAGTTGCTTGAACACGGTTTGACATGCTAGATTAGGACATCCTCATTCTCGTGTCTTAGGTTTAATTATGCCTAATGTGACGCGGAATCCCGAAAGTATCGTCAGTCCAAGTTGTAAAGGATAGTTCTTGGTCTTGAAAGAACTTGAGTAACCCCCACCTTAGTTATATCAAACCTAAGATTGTTGTTGTTTCAACTCCCCTTCAATTAAGCAAGGTGGTGGAACCACAAAATGTTGACTCAGTAGCCCCCACCTTTAGTATATTAAACCAAAGATTATTTCTATTTCGACTTGCCCCTTCACGCCAATGGCTAGGAATGGCCACACAAGTGTGATGGAAATCACTTGATAAACCAGTTTGATTCCTTGGATATGACACACCAAGAAAGATTGAAAAGTTCACAAAGAAGAAAAGAGAATCACTCTCAAATTTATTGATAAAAAAAGTTGGATGCTCACAAATGAGAATTACATGCGTTTATAAAGAAGTGAAAAGACTCTCTAGATTCCTCTAAACTTATTGAATGTCTTAAATATGAAGATTAAAGACTACTAAGTAAATGACAAGTAAATGTCACAATTTACTATGACTTGAATGAGAAGGACTCTTGAACTTTTGGCCTCCAAAATATCTTTTAGTCTTCCAAATTCGTCATTATTCATGGGCTGAACTTTAAGACTTGATTTAGGATTTCTCTTAGACTTGTAGAAGACTCAAAGTGGTTTGGACTTGGCAAGTATAAAGTCCAATAAATTCCTTATGTTGTTCTTTGTCCAAAAGGCCTTGAATAAATCCACAAATACTCTCCTTGATTTGTTTAGCCCGTTCTCTTGTAATTGGACCGATTGGAATCTCCAAATCTCTCTCGTGATCTTTATTGCTTAGCTCCATGTTGTCCTTAGCTTCCTTGCTGTTTTCCATGATCATATCATCCCCTTCCTCTTGAAAAGGATTTGACCTCAAATCAGGTTCATTTGCATCAAAAGAAATCAAGTCAGAAATGTTAAAGCTAGAACTGATTTTGTACTCACTTGGCAAGTCTATCTTGTAGGCGTTTCCATTGATCTTTTCTAAGACTCGAAATGGCCCAATGGCCCTTGGAATTAGCTTAGACTTCCTTGAGCTGGAAATCGTTCTTTCCTCATGTGAACCCAAACTAAGTCTCCGGGTGTAAAGCTCTTCCCACGCCTTCCTTTGTAGACTTTCTTTTGATATTGCATAGTCTTTTGCTCAATGTTAAGCCTCATCTTTTCATGAAGCTTCTTGACGATCTCAGCTTTCTTTTTCCCATCTACTTGAATGCCCTATGCACTTACAATAAAGCCTAGAAACACAAGGTTATCCGAACAAAAGGTACACTTTTTCAAGTTAGAATATAGCTTTTCCTTTCTTAGTACACCTAAAACCGATTTCAAATGCTCATTGTGCTCTTCCAAAATTTTGCTAAAAACCAAAATATCATCAAAGTAGACAACCACAAACAAACCAATAAAATGTCTCAAAACATGGTTCATTAACCTCATGAACGTGCTGGGTGCATTAGTTAATCCAGAAGGCATGACTAACTACTCATAAAGACCATGTTTTCTTTTAAAAGCTGTTTTCCATTCATGACCCTCTTTCATTCGAATTTGGTGATATCCACTCTTAAGATCAATATTAGAAAAGACACAAGAACCATGCAGCTCATCTAACATATCATCTAAGCGAGGAATTGGGTGTCTATACTTTACCGTTATATTATTGATGGATCTACAATCAACACACATGCGCCAAGTTCCATCCTTCTTAGGAACTAGTAAAACGGGCACGACACATGGACTTATGCTCTCACGGATATATCCTTTCTCCATCAGCTCACTCACTTGTCTTTGCAACTCCTTGGTCTCTTCCAGATTGGTTCTATAGGCTGGATGGTTTGGAATGGATGCTCCGGGTACACAGTCTATTTGATGCTCAATCCCTCGGATTGGAGGTAGACCACTAGGCAAACCGGGGTCAAGGTTAGTATAACTCATAATGACCTCTTTGAACATAAGTACAGATATAGGCTGATGTGAAACCAAAACTCTCTTTATCTCACTTGACCTCACAAAGAAATTTTGGTGTTTTCTCTCTTTTCTCTCTTTTCTCTCTTTGTGTGTTTCACTCTTAAGCTCACTCTTTTTTTTGTGTTTCTCTCTCAATCTTCCTCTCTTTTTGGTGTTTTGTGTTTGAGTCACTCATAGTTCTATCCTCTCGTTGCTTTAGAAGCAAATAATCTTGGTAGATCTCATTAGGAGTCATAGGAACAAGCGTAACCATTTTCCCCTTATAACCAAATGAATGCTTGTTGGTGAAACCATCATGAACAATTTTCCAATCAAACTGCCACGGTCTCCCAAGAAGAATATGCCCAACCTCCATTGGCACAATATCACAAATCACTTCGTCCTTATACTTCCCAATGCTAAATGGAACCACAACTTGCTTTGACACTTTGAGTTCTCCAAAGTCACTTAACCATTGAAGCTTATACGGCTTGGGATGTTTTCGAGTTGTCAATCCCAGTTTCTTGACAAGTATAGTACTCGCCACATTTGTACAGCTCCCTCCATTAATTATAAGACTACACACCTTATCAAGAACAAGACATCGCGTGTGGAATAGTGATGTGTCTGCATTTTACCACATTTTAGGGCCATTATTTAGCATTTTTTGCATTCATACTTGCATTATTATCATTGTTTTAGGTTCTTTTAAGCATAATTTGCATTCTTAGTGTTGGGCATTGCATACATTGCATAAAAGGTATTTTTAGGCACTTTTTGGAGCTTATCATGGAGTATTTCGGACTACAAGAAGACCAATGAAGAATCGTCTGGCCTAAAGTTGAAGTTCAGGATGTGAACTAGAAGATTTGGCACTCGAGTTTTGACACTCGAGCATGACACTCGACCATCACTTGGTCGAGTGGATTTGCGGGCCAGAACTAAGACTTTTGACAAGGATGACTTCTTGGGCTTCTCTGCGAAAAAGGCCCATCAATACCTACTTGTGCAAGCCCAAAAACTATTTTAGGCTTTTTCTATTTTCTTTCTTATGGAAATTTCCTTTTCACTTTTTAAAGGAATTTCCCATTTTTCTTTCTAGGGAATTTTCCCTTTTTCTCTTTAAGTATTTTTCCTTTTTCTTTAAGATCTTTTGATCTATAAATTGTACTAGAATTTCCAGTTTTAATATACAATCTTTTCCAGCAAAAATCTCTAGTTCTCTCTTAATAGCAATTTACGATTTTCAGTCTTAAGTTTATGCAATTGATTTTCGATTTTAAGTCTATGTTTTACTTCATGAATTCTGAGTAAGTTAGTCTAGGGTTCTTGAGGAAAGGGTGAGATTAGGGGAAAACTTAGGGATTTCCAGATTTGTTTATGTTTAATTAAGGTCTTAGATCTCTTTAATTTCGGAGTTCTTAATGCTTGTTTCTTTCTGATCAATTGAAATTTGATCTTTTGGTGAATCCCCCCCGAGAGGCGTTTGGGGAATCACTTGAACATGTTTAAGTAAAGATAACATCTTCCTAGCTCAAGAGATTGATTGTCTAGGGTGTTATTAGGCTTTGTAAGGTCCATACTTAAAGCCTCTTGAATTTCCAATCGTTGGGCGAGAGTCAAGTCAGGTTGTCTTTTAGGAGAGGTCCCATTGCGCGAGAGCGAATGTGATTACTTTGTGATTCCTTGCTTAGAGGTCATCTAAATAGGTTGATAAACAAGTCTGGAACCCCTAGGAATACCCTAATCATTGATCCTTAACCTCGAGAACCCCTTTTTCCTCTATTGAATTCCCGAGCATTTTAATACTCTGCTTTTAGGTCGAGATTTGGTGTTGCACTTCATTTCGTTTTGCTATTGCTTTATTTTCAATACTCTGTTTTTACATTCTATTTTCATGTCTCGTTTTTAGCATTCTGTTTTAGGATTTCGCTTTCACCTAGATTAGGTCACTACTCACTTAATCGAATATGGCTTATATTAGGATAAGTAGATTACATCTTGATTGCTAGTTACTCTCCCAGTGGATTGACACCATACTGTACTACGATTGATTAGATAGACAGTTTGGTATTTGAGAAAACACTGTAAAAACGTCTTTATCAAATTGGCGACGTTGCCAACTGGGTTTTAGTTAGCTACAATTAGGAAAATCACTTTCCTGAGACTAAGTTTTACTATAATATTCTAATCTCGTTTCTGGTTTCTGTCTGCTTTCAGGTACACTCGATCAACAAGCTCGACCAACTGAGCTCGAGCTCTTTGATCTTTCATCTGTTACCAGAAAGCTCGAGCAGACCCCAGAAACACTCGATCAACACACTCGAGCACCACCTGCTCGAGTGTAATTTCCGGCAACAAAAAAAACTTGCATGAATACCAGGTCCCGTGGTAATGAAGATCTCATTCCATACTCTGATAGAATAGACTGTTTGCCACGTGAATACTTGCGAGAACAACAGAACATATTGAATGAAGAATACACGGATCAGGTGAACATGGAAGAACAAGTTCAAGCTATTGAACTAGGAACTCGTCCTAGGAGTGTTAGACACATTGGTGCCGGTGATGCTCCCAGTATTCACACTCAACGCCATAGAATTGTCCCACCAGCCATCGCCAACAACAACTTTGAGATTAAAAGTGGTATGATCTCCATGGTCCAGAACAGTAAATTTCATGGTTTACCTTCTGAGGATCCATGATAAAGACGTTTTTCACGGTGTTTTCTCAAATACCAAACTGTCTATCTAATCAATTGCAGTACAGTATGGTGTCAATCCACTGGGAGAGTAACTAGCAATCAAGATATAATCTACTTATCCTAATCTAAGCCAGATTCGGTTAAGTGAGTGGTAATCTATCTTAGGTGACAACGAAATCTTAAAACATAATGCTTAAAAACGAAACATGAAATTAGAGCATTAAAAATAAAGCGATAGTAAAACTAATAATGAAGTGCAACACGAAATCTCAACCTAAAAGCAGAGTATTAAAATCACGGAAATTCAATAGAGGAAAAATGGGTTCTCGAGGTTTAGGATCAATGATTAAGGTATTCCTAGGGGTCCAGACTTATTTATCAACCTATTTAGATGACCTCTAAGCAAGGAATCACAAAGTAATCGCATTCGCTCTCGTGCAATGGGACCTCTCCTAAAAGACAACCTGACTTGACTCTCGCCCAATGATTGGAAATTCAAGAGGCCTTAAGTATGGACCTTACAAAGCCTAATAACACGCTAGACAATCAATCTCTTGAGCTAGGAAGATGTTATCTTAACTTAAGCATGTTCAAGTGATTCCCCAAACGCCTCTCGGGGGGGATTCACCAAGAGATCGAATTTCAATTGATCAGAAAGAAACAAGCATTAAGAACACTTAAATTAAAGAGATCTAAGACCTTAATTAAACATAAACAAGTCTGGAAATTCCTATGTTTTCCCCTAATCTCACCCTTTCCTCAAGAACCCTGGACTAACTTACTCAGAATTCATGAAGTAAAATATAGACTTAAAATCGAAAATCAATTGCATAAAACTTAAGACTAAAAAAATCGTAAATGCCTTTGTAAAGATAAGACTCGAAATTTGCTAGAAAAGATTGTATATTAAAACTTGAAATTCTAGTACAATTTATAGATCAAAAGATCTTAAAGAAAAAGGAAAAATACTCAAAGAGAAAAAGGGAAAATTCCCTAGAAAGAAAAATGGGAAATTCCTTTAAAAAGTGAAAAGGAAATTTCCTTAAGAAAGAAAATAGAAAAAGCCTAAAATAGTTATTGGGCTTGCACAAATGGGTCTTGATGGGCCTTTTTCGCAGAGAAGCCCAAGAAGTCAATCTTCGTCCAAAGTCTTAGTTCTGGTCCGCAAATTCACTCGACCAAGTGATGGTCGAGTGTCATGCTCGAGTGTCAGAGACTCTAGTGCCAAATCTTCTAGTTCGCATCCTGAAGTTCAACCTTAGGCCAGACGATTCCTCATTGGTCTTCTTGTAATCCGAAATACTCCGTGATAAGCTCCAAAAAGTACAATGTATGCAATGCCCAATACTAATAATGCAAATTATGTTAAAAAGAACCTAAAACAATGATAAAAATGCAAGTATGAATGCAAAACATGCTAAATAATGGTCCTAAAATGTGATAAAATGCAGACACATCAATCCACTGGATCATCTTGATGAGCTTGGAAGACTAACAAGTTTGACAAATATAAATGGGGTTAGTGAGGATGCTCTGAAATTGCGATTGTTTCCTTTCTCTCTTGGAGACAAAGCACATCTATGGGAAAAACACTTGCCACAAGGGTCTATTACATCTTGGGATGCCTGCAAACAAGCATTTCTAGGCAAATTCTTTTCCAACTCAAGAACTGCGAAACTTCGCAATTCTATCTCTAGTTTCAAACAAAACCATTCTGAGACATTCTCTGAGGCTTGGGAACGATTCAAGATGTACCAATCACAATGTCCTCATCATGGTTTCACCACTAAGTCTCTTCTCAGTACTCTCTACAAAGGCGTCATTCCCAAGATACGTATGTTGCTAGATACAACCAGCAATGAGAATTTTCTGAATAAGGATGTCGATGATGGATGGGAATTAGTGGAGAATTTAGTTCAAGCAGATGGCCAATACAGTGAAGACTATGATCGAACTCCTAGAGGCGCAACAGATTCAGATATGGTTAGTAGAAAGGAGCTCAAAGCCATACAAGACAAACTGGACAAGCTACTCTCAGCTCACCATAAGCAAGTACACCATGTAGGTGAATCAGAACGGGTTGAAGAAGACGATGATGAAGTTGAAGAGGTCAGTTTCGTGCAGAATCAAAGCAACAACTATAGACAATTCAACATCTACAAACCCAACCCCAACCTCTCCTACAGAAACACAAATGTAGCAAATCCAAACGACCAGGTGTACCCACCCAAACCGCACCCACAACCACAACCAAAACCATTTATATCCAAACAACAGTACCAGCAAACACACCACCAACCACCACCTGAATACGAAACGCAACCACCACAACAAACACCTGAAGTGATGGACATCTTGCAGCAGATACTAAAGGGACAGACAGCCAGCACTTCCGAATTAACAAGGAAATTTGCTTAGGTACATGCTAAGATCGATGCTTCACATAATGACCTCAACTGCAAGTTTGAGACTCTTAATGCCCGTCTCAAATATGTGGAGAATCAGCAAGGATCTTCATCAACTGCAAAACAAACCGGACAGCTACCTGGAAAAGCTGTTCAAAACCCTAAGGAGTATCACGCCAACGCCATTACACTCCGTAGTGGCTGCAAATTGCTAATTCGTGCTGAATCGACATAGAACACTGAGGACAGTGTCCTTCAGGAAGGGGAGGATGATTTGGTCGAAGAACAAACAGAAATCAGCACATAAAAGCCGAAATCTATGACACTCGACCAAGACGCTCGAGCACCACCTGCTCAAGAAGCCCAAGAAGTCAATCTTCGTCCAAAGTCTTAGTTCTGGTCCGCAAATTCACTCGACCAAGTGATGGTCGAGTGTCATGTGCCAAATCTTCTAGTTCGCATCCTGAAGTTGAACCTTAGGCCAGACGATTCCTCATTGGTCTTCTTGTAATCCGAAATACTCCGTGATAAGCTCCAAAAAGTACCTAAAAATCCCTTTTATGCAATGTATGCAATGCCCAATACTAATAATGCAAATTATGCTAAAAAGAACCTAAAACAATGATAACAATGCAAGTATGAATGCAAAACATGCTAAATAATGGTCCTAAAATGTGGTAAAATGCAGACACATCAACTCCCCCAAACTTAGTCTTTGCTTGCCCTCAAGCAAATATGCATCGAACTAAGAAGGAAGAGAAGTTGCTGACAATGAGAACATCTTACTTAAACAAATGACTTGCCAAACTGAAAAATCGTAATCCACAAGTGAAACCTCATTCTTTTGTAAGAACCACAATTTACTTTCATCAAGGCTTAGCATAAAAACCGAATATTCCCTAACACTTAGTTGGACTCTTAAGAAACTCCGATTCGAAACCTATTTCTTTCAAGTGCAGTCCGTAAGAGGGGCTATTAATCAAAGACCTTGGGATTCAACTTCCTCAAATTCAGCTAGTCACTATGGTTTAAGCATTTTTGATCACTTCTCAACTCCTACTCGTTTTTATTGGCTTTAGCTTTATCAATGAAGCACGAAAAAGTACGGATTTACGCACAGTCCCGGTTCACCTTAGGCATCGATGTATTAGCGTTATCAATGAGACGCGAAAAAGTACGGGTTTACGCACAGTCCCGGTTCATTTTAGGCGATATCGAAATGGTTTTATTGATGAACACAAGAAGGTACGGGTTTACGCACAGTCCCCATTCATCTTAGACCATATATTTTGAGCCGAGTTGAGAAGGATGATTCTATATTCACCTTATGCTTTTCTTTTTACTTAGCTAGCTAAACCTAAGGAAGGATCTTATGCAATGTATCTCAAGCCCCTAACACAGAAAAAATAGAATTCGATTATGAGGTAACAAATCAGGTTCTTTTCGAGACACAACCTAAGTATCGGTTTCAAAGGTCAACGATCTACCAATCAGTGTTCAAGAGGGAAAAAACGCAAGTCTAAGAGTTCACTATGGTTACTAGCCAATCAACCTAGCAAGTCTACCTATCTAGCAAGATGATTCCCGAAACTCTAGACTCAGTCCTATATGAATGCAATGCAGCTACATGAACACTCTGTTTTTTTTTTTTTTTACTTATGCTTTTTCGATTTTTTCTAATTTTTATGGGTTTTCTATGCCTTAGATGTGATGCAAATGATCAAATGCAAGAATAAAAACTAAGAATCATAGAAAACAAAGTCAAATATCCTCTAGAACCCTCCCCCAAACTTAAATCACACAGTCCCTTGTGTGTATAAAAGTCCGAAAGAGGATCCTAGACCAGCAAGTCAAGGGAAAAATATGCAAAAGCAAGTTAAGTGAAAAATATGCAATGGTATTTATAAATGAAAGGAAGGGGTTTTTGTACCTCTCTAGTGGTTCCAGTAGTCGGCTGCCACATTCCGCATGAGTTCCATGTAGTGGTCATTGTGCTCTATCTGACGCTCGAGCTCAGCTTGCTCGAGCGTTTCTGTCGAGTGTTCGGATTGCTCGATCGATTGGTGCTCGAGCGGCTGGCTCGAGCTTGCCCCGGCTGCATCAAATGGTCTTCTATATGAGAAGGCTGCGGGGTTTGCAGAGGAGTGTCTAGCTGGTGCGGGTTGGTGCTGCCTTTCACGATCCGTGGATACGGAGGCTCTTCTTGGGCGAATACATTGGTTCTCCTTGATGTGGTGGCATTGTGTATTCTTCAAAACAATACGTTTCAAGATCCACTTCATCGCTGTTTGTTGGAGATGAACTCTGCTGAGGGCCACTGGGATCGTACAAGGCTTCTAAAGGTGGATTAAAATCCGTGTTTTGCCCCATCCTTATCGATGTGTACTCCCTGTTGGGCAAGAGTAGAAAAGCATTTGGTCTAAGTAAATGATGGAAAGAGTAAAGGAGCTTACCTCGAACTTCCGTTGTAGCCAAGAACTGACTCCTCCTTAAGTGATCGATGTCCATGAATCGAGGGTCAGCCCATTCTGTCTCATCGATTGACACATTACATCTCTCCAGAATGCATGTGACAAGTCCGCCAATTGTGATCTTTCCATCACGTCCTCCAGTTTTATTATCCTTTGCCCAATCGCGGTATGTGACTAATTGGTTAGCAAATTGGATGGTTAAACCAGCACTATTTCGGTCTCCGATAATCGGGGATCCGTCGCTCTTTGTACCAACAATGTCTTTGAGAGCAGTCACCAGCATCTCCATTTCTCCTAGATTGATTGTTCTAGTAGTAAAACGTGAGAAAAATGTATTTGCAAGGATTGTTCGAAAATACCTCAAGGCCGGGTTTCAGATCAGTGATGCCTTAGATCGGGAGGACGAGAATCTGCTCCTTGTTGATACAATCGACCGCCACACATCATCCAACTCTGTTCTATCGAAATCTGGTCCATAATTTTTGGACTCGGCTTTTGGGAACTCGAAGAGGTCCCTAAGTGCTCTGAAAGTCATTCGATAGTCCCCTTCCTCTAATTGCAAAGAAGATGTAACCGCCACCTTGTTTTTCTTGGAGACTCTCGTTTTCTGCATCGTATAGAATGATCTGAACCGTCGCCAAAAACTGGAGAGTCTCCTCCTTGTATGCTCGCTGCAGATACTGCACAAACGTGGACAGCCCACAATTTTGTAACATGAGATCTACATCTCTGGTTATCCCCATTGCGGTCAGCGCCTCCTTGCATGGATAGCGGGTCCATAAGAAATCCATCATCCGCAGATCGTTTAATGCTCTTGCCGAGTTGTGCCTTTCCTTCATCTCTTTTTCTCTTTTTCCGGTAAGGATTATCTCCCTTGCCTCTTACGCCTCTTTTTCGCCATACCCATCTTCATGAAGCGTTTCAGCAACTAGTTCCGGGTCTATCTCGTCCTCATCCATGTATTCTCTTCTTTCTTCCGACTCATTTTCAGATTGCACCTCCAACCTTCTCTTCTCCTTTCTGCCGGGTTTGTTCGCGGCCCTAGAAGACTCTCCTTGGGCAGGATTGCTTCTTGACCGAGCATTATTCTTGGCTCTAAGGCGGAGGAGGTTAGCGTTGCTGGATTTGCCGTCAGTCATGGTGCAAGTTGATCGGAAAAAGAGTAAGTGTTCTGACGCTCGAACTGGACACTCGAGTTGAGATGATCGAGTGTAGTGGATGAACAGAGAGAGACGATTTGCTTCTGTAAAAGAGAGAAAAATTAGAGAGAAATGTTAGAGAGAGAGTGTATTTCGTGTGAATGAAAGGAGAGAGGCCTCTCCTCCTTTTATAGAGGAGGAAAAACAAAGGGGGAGTCTTTTCAAATTCAAAATTTGAACTTGGATTAAATCAAATATTTTGAATTAAATGGAAAAGATATTGCATTAAAGAAAGATTTAACCCATTTTTCGGAGTAAATGTCTCCCCTTTCTCAGCTTTTGGCAGTTATAGGCTTTGGAGGCATGTGAATAGGCATGAAGGCGGGACGCTCGAGCCTGACACTCGAGCAGGTTTGGTCGAGTGTCAGTCTGCCAAATGATGGCTGATGCTCGAGTGGGACACTCGACCAGGCGTGGTCGAGTGTTGTCCCATCTTGTCGGTTCCGACCCCACTTGTCCTATATGGGCCCCACTTTCCTGTAAAAGAGTACAAAAAACCTTTCAAGTGCATGTAAGACGAAATAGATGCAAGTAAAAATGAAAAATAGCAAATATATGTAAAGAAGATATGTGAAAAAATTGAATGTATATACAGAGGATACCTTTGGGATTGCCTCCCAACTGCGCTTGTTTATAGTCTCAAGCTCGACTTCCTCCTATTTATTGGACAGGAGGCGGTTCATCGAGCAGAACCGAAGTTCCCTCAGGAATTGTGCTGTTGGCCAAATAAGGCTTCACTCTATGACCGTTCACAGTGAATCCTTCTCCATTGCCATTGGCTAAAGTGACTGCTCCATAGGGTAAAACTTGCAGTACTTTGAATGGACCAGACCACTTCGATCGTAATTTTCCGGGAAATACTTTGAGTCTTGAGTTAAAGAGAAGTACTTGATCATCAACTTCGATTGTTTTCCGCTGGATCTTTTTGTCGTGAGCCGCCTTTGTGCGATCTTTGTATGCTTTTGAGCTATCATACGCTTCAAGTCTGATTTCTTCAAGCTCATGTAGATCCATCTGCCTCTTTTCTTGTGCTGTCTTGATATCGAAATTTAAGAGTTTGGTTGCCCAAATTGATTTGTACTCTAGCTCTACCGGCTGGCAGGATTTTCCATAAAGCAATTGAAAAGGTGTGCGGCCAATAGGTGTTTTGAAAGCAGTCCTATAGGCCCAAAGAGTATCATCTAATTTGGCGGCCCAATCGCGTTTTGACAGCCCAACTATCTTCATCAAAATCGATTTGATCTGTCTATTAGAGACTTCAACTTGTCCGCTGGTTTGAGGATGATAAGGAGTTGCCACTTTGTGTTTAACCCCATGTTTACTAAGCAAATTCTCGAAAACCTTGTTGACAAAGTGGGATCCTCCATCGCTGATCGCAACTCTTGGTACACCAAATCTGGGAAATATAATGTGTTTGAAAAGCTTAAGTACCACTTTTGCATCGTTTGTAGGAGCTGCAATAGCTTCTACCCATTTAGAGACATAATCCACACCAACCGGTATGTAGCTGTTCCCTAAAGAAGGAGGCTTAAATGGTCCCATGAAATCGATTCCCCAACAATCAAACACTTCTATCTCCAAGATCGGACTCTGCGGCATCTCATTCCTCTTGCTTATACTACCCATTCTTTGACATCAATCACATCTGGATATGAACTCTTGGCAGTCTTTGAAAATTGATGGCCACCATAACCCGGATTGAAGGATTTTTTGTGCTATTTTGAATGCAGCAAAGTGTCCTCCATAAGTAGATCCATGACTTCCATTGACTTCCTCTTCTGATACACATCTTCTGAACAGTCCATCAGATCCTTGCTTGTAGAGATAAGGTTCATCCCAAAAATACTGCCTTACATTCCTGAAGAATTTCTTCCTTTGATGATAATTCCGGATTTTAGGCAGTTCTCCTCCGACCAAATAGTTTACCAAGTCGGCATACCATGGTAAACAGGTTCCCATAAACTTTGATCCAATCGAGAAATGTCCTCTTTGTCTGTGGGCCCGACACTCGAGCAGGTGGTGCTCGAGTGTCATGGTCGAGTGTTCGGTGGAAAAACTTAATAGTTGCTTTTCAGGCATAGAATTATTCATTGGAAGGGTTTCTTCAACCTGTATCCTCGATAAGTGATCAGCCACACCGTTTTCAATCCCTGGTTTATCGACTATCTCCATGTCGAATTCTTGCAACAACAAAATCCATCTAAGTAGTCTAGGCTTAGCATCCTTCTTTTTCATCAAGTATCTTAGAGCTGCATGATCAGTATGCACAATAACCTTTGATCCAACCAGATAGGACCTGAATTTCTCAAAGGCGAACACAACTGCAAGCAATTCATTCTCTGTGGTGGCGTATTTCACCTGGGCTTCGTCTAGTGTTCTACTAGCATAGTAGATCACATTCAGTTTCCTATCTATCTTCTGTCCCAGAACTGCTCCAATAGCATAGTCACTAGCATCACACATTATCTCAAAAGGGAGATTCCAATCAGGTGCTTGGACTATTGGTGCTGTTATCAAGGCGTCTTTAAGTTCGAGAAAAGCCTTGAGGCACTCCTCGTCAAAGATGAAATCCGCCTCCTTGCAAAGGAGACATGTCAAAGGCCTAGCAGTCTTTGAAAAATCTTTGATGAATCGCCTATAGAATCCTGCATGTCCAAAGAAACTCCTAATGTCCTTGACGGTTTTGGGCGGCTGCAGCTGGACCATCACTTCTATTTTAGCTTTGTCGACTTCAATGCCCTTCTCTGAAATCTTATGACCTAGAACGATGCCTTCTCTCACCATGAAGTGGCATTTCTCCCAATTAAGCACTAGATCCTTCTCAACGCACCTTGATAAAACCCTGCACAAGTTTGACAAACAATAGGAGAAGGAAGAACCATAGACAGAAAAATCGTCCATGAATACTTCGACCATCTCCTCAATCAGATCCGAAAATATAGAAGTCATGCAACGTTGAAAAGTAGCAGGTGCATTACAAAGACCAAATGGCATTCTCCTATATGCAAATGTACCATAAGGGCAAGTAAAGGTTGTTTTTTCCTGATCATTTGGATGTATAAGGATTTGGAAAAATCCACTATATCCATTAAGGAAACAGTAATATGAATGATTAGCCAACCTTTCTAGCATTTAGTCGATGAATGGCAAAGGATAATGATCTTTTCTAGATGCAGAATTCAATTTCCTAAAATCAATGCACATCCTATGTCCTGTAACAGTTATAGTTGGAATCAAATCATCATTCTCATTTCTAATGACAGTGACCCCTCCCTTTTTAGGCA
This sequence comes from Lepidium sativum, assembly GCA_023374145.1. Taxonomy (NCBI): domain Eukaryota; kingdom Viridiplantae; phylum Streptophyta; class Magnoliopsida; order Brassicales; family Brassicaceae; genus Lepidium; species Lepidium sativum. Next base: position 116,220 of record JAKUCM010000384.1, on the reverse strand, counting down.
CACAATGCACAGGAGATACCCATTTACTATCAGAGATAGGGTAAATTATATCAGCATCTAACAGTTTCAAAATTTCCTTTTTAACAACCTCCTTTAAATTCGGATTCAATCTCCTTTGAGGTTCCCTGCTAGAATAAGATTCATTTTGAAGGTGAATTCTATGTGTGCACAAGTCGGGAGAGATCCCTATAATGTCAGACAGTGAATATCCTAAGGCTTTTCTAAACCGTCTTAATTCAGAAAGCAACATGTCTAACTCATCATCACTCAATGCATTATTTACTATTACTGGATAAGTAGAATTAGATCCAAGAAATGCGTACCTGAGCCCGGAGGGGAGTGGTTTGAGTTCCACTTTCGGTGATTTGAGCTCCGACCAGTCATCATCGATCTGATACTCGACCTTAGTGTGGTCGAGTGTTGTGGTCGAGCGTTGATTTCCAGAGGCTAAATCGGGATGCTCGAGCTCTGCTTGCTCGAGTATTGAGGTCGAGTGTAAGGTCTCGAACTGTTTTTCACTTTTCAGTGATTTGCAAGAGTCCAACAAGCCTTTGTATCCATCACAATCGTCTTTTATCAAAGCAGTACCGAGGTGATATTTCTCTATCAATTCCCTAAACAGGTCCTTTGATATTTCTCTATCAAAGCAGTACCACGAACAGCTGACCCTCAATGGTTGGTTTTCTCATTATGTCGCTGATGCTGAAAGTCATCTTGAAATCTTTCCCAAGGTTGAGTTCGATTTCTCCTTTTGGCACATTGATCACAGCTCCTGCAGTGGCTAAGAAGGGCCTACCAAACAGCAAGGGGTCCTTTGGTTCTTCTCCCATATCTAGAACAACGAAATCCGTGGGGATTTCTACTCCTCCAACCCGAACTGGTAAATCTTCTAGAATTCCATGTGGAATCCTAACCGATCTGTCAGCTAGTACCAAGGATATCTTACAAGACTTGTACTTGTCGAACCCTAATCTTTTGGCGACTTATAAAGGCATTAGGCTGATCGATGCCCCTAAATCACACAAGCAACTCCTGAATGTGAGAGGTCCAAGCGAGCATGGAATTGTGAACGTTCCTGGATCATCAAGCTTCTTAGGCACAACTTTTCTTTGTATAATAGCACTGACCTCATGTGTTAGCACAACCATCACTTCGACTTCTTGTGTTCTATCTTTGACTGCATCCTTCAAAAACTTTTGATAAGGGGGCATTAGCATAAATGTGTCCAGAATTGGTATTTTTACTTCAACGTCCCTCATCTGCTTTTCAAAGAGAGCTTTGTACTTGTCTGCAACATCCTTTTTGAATCCCTGTGGAAAAGGAATCTGTGGTTTGAAAGGAGGTGGAGCAAACGGTTTTGGGTCTTTTTGTATGTTAGTTGTGTTTTTGGGCCGTGCTTGTGACACTCAAGCAGGTGGTGCTCGAGTGTGTTGGTCGAGTGTCGTAGATTTCGGCTTTTCTGTGCTGATTTCTGTCTGTTCTTCGACCAAATCATCCTCCCCTTCCTGAAGGACACTATCCTCAGTGTTCTCCGTCGGTTCAGCACGAATTAGCAATTCACGGCCACTACGGAGTGTAATGGCGTTGGCGTGATACTCCTTAGGGTTTTGAACCGCTTTTCCAGGTAGCTGTCCGGTTTGTTTATTAGTTGATGAAGATCCTTGTTGATTCTCCACATATTTGAGACGGGCATTAAGAGTCTCAAACTTGCAGTTAAGTTCATTATGTGAAGCATCGATCTTAGCATGTACCTCAGCAAATTTCCTTGTTAATTCGAAAGCGCTGGCTGTCTGTCTCTTTAGTATCTGCTGCAAGATGTCCATCACTTCAGGTGTTTGTTGTGGTGGTTGCGTGTTGTATCCAAGAGGTGGTTGGTGGTGTGTTTGCTGGTACTGTTGTTTGGGTATAAATGGTTTTGGTTGTGGTTGCGGTTGCGGTTTGGGTGGGTACACCTAGTCGTTTGGATTTGCTACATTTGTGTTTCTGTAGGAGAGGTTGGGGTTGCGTTTGTAGCTGTTGAATTGTCTGTAGTTGTTGCTTTGATTCTGTACGAAATTGACCTCTTCAACTTCATCATCGTCTTCTTCAACCCGTTCTGATTCACCGACATGGTGTACTTGCTTATGGTGAGCTGAAAGTAGCTTGTCCAATTTGTCTTGTATGGCTTTGAGCTCCTTTCTACTAACCATATCTGAATCTGTTACGCCTCTAGGAGTTCGATCATAGTCTTCACTGTATTGGCCGTCTGCTTGAGCTAAATTCTCCACTAATTCCCATCCATCATCGACATCCTTATTCAGAAAATTCCCATTGCTGGCTGTATCTAGCAACATACGTATCTTGGAAATGACGCCTCTGTAGAGAGTACTGAGAAGAGAATCAGTAGTGAAACCATGATGAGGACATTGTGATTGGTACATCTTGCATCGTTCCCAGGCCTCAGAGAATGTTTCAGAATGGTTTTGCTTGAAACCAGAGATAGAATTGCGAAGTTTCGCAGTTCTGGAGTTGGAAAAGAATTTGCCTAGAAACGCTTGTTTGCAGGCATCCCAAGATGTAATAGACCCTTGTGGCAAGTGTTTTTCCCATACGTGTGCTTTGTCTCCAAGAGAGAAAGGAAACAATCGCAATTTCAGAGCATGCTCATTAACCACATTTATTTTTGTCAGATTGGTTAGTCTTTCAAATTCATCAAGATGATCTAGTGGGTCCTCAGACGGTAAATCATGAAATTAACTGTTCTGAACCATGGAGATCATACCACTCTTAATCTCAAAGTTATTGTTGGCGATGGCTGGTGGGACAATTCCATGGCGTTGAGTGTGGATACTGGGAGCATCACCGGCGCCAATGTTTCGAACTCTCCTAGGACGAGTTCCTAGTTCAGTAGCTTGTACTTGTTCTTCCATGTTCACCTGATCCGTGTATTCTTCGTTCAATCTGTTCCGTTGTTCTCGTAAGTATTCACGAGGCAAACGGTCTATTCTGTCAGAGTATGGGATGAGGTCTTCATTACCACGGGATCTGGTCTTCATGCAAGTGATTTGTGTTGTTGGAAATAACACTCGAGCGGGTGGTGCTCGAGTGTAGTGATCGAGTTTTTCTGGGGTCTGCTCGAGCTCTCTGGAAACAGAAGAAAGATCAACGAGCTCGGGCTGTGTTGGTCGAGCTTGTTGATCGAGTGTACCTGAAAGCAAACAGAAACCAGAAACGAGATTAGAATAGTATAGTAAAACTTAGTCTCAGGAAAGTGATTTTCCTAATTGTAGCTAACTAGTTCCCAGTTGGCAACGACGCCAATTTGATAAAGACGTTTTTCACGGTGTTTTCTCAAATACCAAACTGTCTATCTAATTAATTGCAGTACAATATGGTGTCAATCCACTGGGAGAGTAACTAGCAATCAAGATATAATCTACTTATCCTAATCTAAGCCAGATTCAGTTAAGTGAGTGGTAATTTATCCTATGTGACAACGAAATCTTAAAATAGAATGCTTAAAAACGAAACATGAAATTAGATCATTAAAAATAAAGCGATAGTAAAACTAATAATGAAGTGCAACACGAAATCTCAACCTAAAAGCAGAGTATTAAAATCACGAAAATTCAATACAGGAAAAATGGGTTCTCGAGGTTTAGGATCAATGATTAGGGTATTCCTAGGGGTTCCAGACTTATTTATCAACCTATTTAGATGACCTCTAAGCAAGGAATCACAAAGTAATCACATTCGCTCTCGCGCAACGGGACCTCTCCTAAAAGACAACCTGACTTGACTCTCGCCCAACGATTGGAAATTCAAGAGGTCTTAAGTATGGACCTTACAAAGCCTAATAACACCCTAGACAATCAATCTCTTGAGCTAGGAAGATGTTATCTTAACTTAAGCATGTTCAAGTGATTCCCCAAACGCCTCTCGTGGGGGATTCACCAAGAGATCGAATTTCAATTGATCAGAAAGAAACAAGCATTAAGAACACTTAAATTAAAGAGATCTAAGACCTTAATTAAACATAAACAAGTCTGGAAATTCCTAAGTTTTCCCCTAATCTCACCCTTTCCTCAAGAACCCTGGACTAACTTACTCAGAATTCATGAAGTAAAATATAGACTTAAAATCGAAAATCAATTGCATAAAACTTAAGACTAAAAAAATCGTAAATGCCTTTGTAAAGATAAGACTCGAAATTTGCTAGAAAAGATTGTATATTAAAACTTGAAATTCTAGTACAATTTATAGATCAAAAGATCTTAAAGAAAAATGAAAAATACTAAAAGAGAATAAGGGAAAATTCCCTAGAAAGAAAAATGGGAAATTCCTTTAAAAAGTGAAAAGGAAATTTCCTTAAGAAAGAAAATAGAAAAAGCCTAAAATAGTTATTGGGCTTGCACAAATGGGTCTTGATGGGCCTTTTTCGCAGAGAAGCCCAAGAAGTCAATCTTCGTCCAAAGTCTTAGTTCTGGTCCGCAAATTCACTCGACCAAGTGATGGTCAAGTGTCATGCTCGAGTGTCAGAGACTCGAGTGCCAAATCTTCTAGTTCGCATCCTGAACTTCAATCTTAGGCCAGACGATTCCTCATTGGTCTTCTTGTAATCCGGAATACTCCGTGATAAGCTCCAAAAAGTACCTAAAAATCCCTTTTATGCAATGTATGCAATGCCCAATACTAATAATGCAAATTATGCTAAAAAGAACCTAAAACAATGATAACAATGCAAGTATGAATGCAAAACATGCTAAATAATGGTCCTAAAATGTGGTAAAATGCAGACACATCAATCCACTAGATCATCTTGATGAGTTTGAAAGACTAACAAGTTTGACAAAGATAAATGGGGTTAGTGAGGATGCTCTGAAATTGCGATTGTTTCCTTTCTCTCTTGGAGACAAAGCACATCTATGGGAAAAACACTTGCCACAAGGGTCTATTACATCTTGGGATGCCTGCAAACAAGCATTTCTAGGAAAATTCTTTTCCAACTCAAGAACTGCGAAACTTCGCAATTCTATCTCTGGTTTCAAACAAAACCATTCTGAGACATTCTCTGAGGCTTGGGAACGATTCAAGATGTACCAATCACAATGTCCTCATCATGGTTTCACCACTAAGTCTCTTCTCAGTACTCTCTACAAAGGCGTCATTCCCAAGATACGTATGTTGCTAGATACAACCAGCAATGGGAATTTTCTGAATAAGGATGTCGATGATGGATGGGAATTAGTGGAAAATTTAGCTCAAGCAGATGGCCAATACAGTGAAGACTATGATCGAACTCCTAGAGGCGCAACAGATTCAGATATGGTTAGTAGAAAGGAGCTCAAAGCCATACAAGACAAACTGGACAAGCTACTCTCAGCTCACCATAAGAAAGTACACCATGTAGGTGAATTAGAACGGGTTGAAGAAGACGATGATGAAGTTAAAGAGGTCAGTTTCGTGCAGAATCAAAGCAACAACTACAGACAATTCAACATCTACAAACCCAACCCCAACCCATCCTACAGAAACACAAATGTAGCAAATCCAAACGACCAGGTGTACCCACCCAAACCGCACCCACAACCACAACCAAAACCATTTATACCCAAACAACAATACCAGCAAACACACCACCAACCACCACCTGGATACGAAACGCAACCACCACAACAAACACCTGAAGTGATGGACATCTTGCAGCAGATACTAAAGGGACAGACAGCCAGCACTTCCGAATTAACAAGGAAATTTGCTGAGGTACACGCTAAGATCGATGCTTCACATAATGACCTCAACTGCAAGTTTGAGACTCTTAATGCCCGTCTCAAATATGTGGAGAAACAGCAAGGATCTTCATCAACTGCAAAACAAACCGGACAGCTAGCTGGAAAAGCTGTTCAAAACCCTAAGGAGTATCACGCCAACGCCATTACACTCCGTAGTGGCCGCAAATTGCTAATCCGTGCTGAATCGACATAGAACACTGAGGACAGTGTCCTTCAGGAAGGGGAGGATGATTTGGTCGAAGAACAGACAGAAATCAGCACATAAAAGCCGAAATCTATGACACTCGACCAAGACGCTCGAGCACCACCTGCTCAAGAAGCCCAAGAAGTCAATCTTCGTCCAAAGTCTTAGTTCTGGTCCGCAAATTCACTCGACCAAGTGATGGTCGAGTGTTATGCTCGAGTGTCAGAGACTCGAGTGCCAAATCCTCTAGTTTGCATCCTAAAGTTGAACCTTAGGCCAGACGATTCCTCATTGGTCTTCTTGTAATCCGAAATACTCCGTGACAAGCTCCAAAAAGTACCTAAAAATCCCTTTTATGCAATGTATGCAATGCCCAATACTAATAATGTAAATTATGCTAAAAAGAACCTAAACCAATGATAACAATGCAAGTATGAATGCAAAACATGCTAAATAATGGTCCTAAAATGTGGTAAAATGCAGACACATCAACTCCCCCAAACTTAGTCTTTGCTTGCCCTCAAGCAAATATGCATCGAACTAAGAAGGAAGAGAAGTTGCTGACAATGGGAACATCTTACTTAAACAAATGACTTGTTAAACTGAAAAATCGTAATCCACAAGTGAAACCTCATTCTTTTGTAAGAACCACAATTTACTTTCATCAAGGCTTAGCATAAAAACCGAATATTCCCTAACACTTAGTTGGACTCTTAAGAAACTCCGATTCGAAACCTATTTCTTTCAAGTGCAGTCCGCAAGAGGGGCTATTGATCAAAGACCTTGGGATTCAACTTCCTCAAATTCAGCTAGTCACTATGGTTTAAGCATTTTCGATCACTTCTCAACTCCTACTCGTTTTTATTGGCTTTAGCTTTATCAATGAAGCACGAAAAAGTACAGATTTACGCACAGTCCCGGTTCACCTTAGGCATCGATGTATTAGCTTTATCAATGAGACACGAAAAAGTACGGGTTTACGCACAGTCCCGGTTCATTTTAGGCGATATCGAAATGGTTTTATTGATGAACACAAGAAGGTACGGGTCTACGCACAGTCCCCGTTCATCTTAGACCATATATTTTGAGCCGAGTTGAGAAGGATGATTCTATATTCACCTTATGCTTTTCTTTTTACTTAGCTAGCTGAACCTAAGGAAGGATCTTATGCAATGTATCTCAAGCCCCTAATTTGGAAAAAATAGAATTTGATTATTAGGTAACAAATCAGGTTCTTTTCGAGACACAACCTAAGTATCGGTTTCAAAGGTCAACGATCTACCAATCAGTGTTCAAGAGGGAAAAAACGCAAGTCTAAGAGTTCACTATGGTTACTAGCCAATCAACCTAGCAAGTCTACCTATCTAGCAAGATGATTCCCGAAACTCTAGACTCAATCCTATATGATGCAATGCAGCTACATGAACACTCTGTTTTTTTTTTTTTTACTTATGCTTTTTCGATTTTTTCAAATTTTTATGGGTTTTCTATGCCTTAGATGTGATGCAAATGATCAAATGCAAGAATAAAAACTAAGAATCATAGAAAACAAAGTCAAATATCCTCTAGAACCCTCCCCCAAACTTAAATCACACAGTCCCTTGTGTGTATAAAAGTCCGAAAGAGGATCCTAGACCAGCAAGTCAAGTGAAAAATATGCAAAAGCAAGTTAAGTGAAAAATATGCAATGGTATTTATAATGAAAGGAAGGGGTTTTTGTACCTCTCTAGTGGTTCCAGTAGTCGGCTGCCACATTCCGCATGAGTTCCATGTAGTGGTCATTGTGCCTCTGACGCTCGAGCTCAGCTTGCTCGAGCGTTTCTGTCGAGTGTTCGGATTGCTCGATCGATTGGTGCTCGAGCGGCTGGATCGAGCTTGTCCTGGCTGCATCAAATGGTCTTCTATATGAGAAGGCTGCGGGGTTTGCAGAGGAGTGTCTAGCTGGTGCGGGTTGGTGCTGCCTTTCATGATCCGTGGATACAGAGGCTCTTCTTGGGCGAATAGTTGGTGGTGGTGGTCTGCTGTTTCTTTCTAGAGCCGCTACTCTTCTACTTAGATCATCGTTTCCCTGCCTTCTAGCTTCGTCGCTTGCAGTCAGCTTCTTCACCTTCTTCATCAACCATTTGTTCATCTTCTGCAACAAGCTTATGTGCTTGTGTGCTTCTCGAATTGGTTCTCCTTGACGTGGTGGCATTGTGTATTCTTCAAAACAATACGTTTCAGGATCCACTTCATCGCTGTTTGTTGGAGATGAACTCTGCTGAGGGCCACTGGGATCGTACAAGGCTTCTAAAGGTGGATTAAAATCCGTGTTTTGCCCCATCCTTATCGATGTGTACTCCCTGTTGGGCAAGAGTAGAAAAGCATTTGGTCTAAGTAAATGATGGAAAAAGTAAAGGAGCTTACCTCGAACTTCCGTTGTAGCCAAGAACTGACTCCTCCTTAAGTGATCGATGTCCATGAATCGAGGGTCAGCCCATTCTGTCTCATCGATTGGCACATTACATATCTCCAGAATGCATGTGACAAGTCCGCCAATTGTGATCTTTCCATCACATCCTCCAGTTTTATTATCCTTTGCCCAATCGCGGTATGTGACGAATTGGTTAGCAAATTGGATGGTTAAACCAGCACTATTTCGGTCTCCGATAATCGGGGATCCGTCGCTCTTTGTACCAACAATGTCTTTGAGAGCAGTCACCAGCATCTCCATTTCTCCTAGATTGATTGTTCTAGTAGTAAAACGTGAGAAAAATGTATTTGCAAGGATTTTTCGAAAATACCTCAAGGCCGGGTTTCGAATCAGTGATGCCTTAGATCGGGAGGACGAGAATCTGCTCCTTGTTGATACAATCGACCACCACACATCATCCAACTCTGTTCTATCGAAATCTGGTCCATAATTTTCGGACTCGGCTTTTGGGAACACGAAGAGGTCCCTAAGTGCTCTGAAAGTCATTCGATAGTCCCTTCCTCTAATTGCAAAGAAGATGTAACCGCCACCTTGTTTTTCTTGGAGACTCTCGTTTTCTGCATCGTATAGAATGATCTGAACCGTCGCCAAAAACTGGAGAGTCTCCTCCTTGTATGCTCGCTGCAGATAATGCACAAATGTGGACAGCCCACAATTTTGTAACATGAGACCTACATCTCTGGTTATCCCCATTGCGGTCAGCGCCTCCTTGCATGGATAGCGGGTCCCTAAGAAATCCATCATCCGCAGATCGTTTAGTGCTCTTGCCGAGTTGTGCCTTTCCTTAATCTCTTTTTCTCTTTTTCCGGCAAGGATTATCTCCCTTGCCTCTTCCGCCTCTTTTTCACCATACCCATCTTCATGAAGCGTTTCAGCAACTAGTTCCGGGTCTATCTCGTCCTCATCCATGTATTCTCTTCTTTCTTCCGACTCATTTTCAGATTGCACCTCCAACCTTCTCTTCTCCTTTCTGCCGGGTTTGTTCGCGGCCCTAGAAGACTCTCCTTGGGCAGGATTGCTTCTTGACCGAGCATTATTCTTGGCTCTAAGGCGGAGGAGGTTAGCTTTGCTGGATTTGCCGTCAGTCATGGTGCAAGTTGATCGGAAAAAGAGTAAGTGTTCTGACACTCGAACTGGACGCTCGAGTTGAGATGATCGAGTGTAGTGGATGAACAGAGAGAGACGATTTGCTTCTGTAAAAGAGAGAAAAATTAGAGAGAAATGTTAGAGAGAGAGTGTATTTCGTGTGAATGAAAGGAGAGAGGCCTCTCCTCCTTTTATAGAGGAGGAAAAACAAAGGGGGAGTCTTTTCAAATTCAAAATTTGAACTTGGATTAAATCAAATCTTTTGAATTAAATGAAAAAGATATTGCATTAAAGAAAGATTTAACCCATTTTTCGGAGTAAATGTCTCCCCTTTCTCAGCTTTTGGCAGTTATAGGCTTTGGAGGCATGTGAATAGGCATGAAGGCGGGACGCTCGAGCCTGACACTCGAGCAGGTTTGGTCGAGTGTTAGTCTGCCAAATGATGGCTGATGCTCGAGTGGGACACTCGACCAGGCGTGATCGAGTGTTGTCCCATCTTGTCGGTTCCGACCCCACTTGTCCTATATGGGCCCCCCTTTCATGTAAAAGAGTACAAAAAACTTTTTAAGTGCATGTAAGACGAAATAGATGCAAGTAAAAATGAAAAATAGCAAATATATGTAAAGAAGATATGTGAAAGAATTGAATGTATATACAGAGGATACCTTTGAGATTGCCTCCCAACTGCGCTTGTTTATAGTCTCAAGCTCGACTTCCTCCTATTTATTGGACAGGAGGCGGTTCATCGAGCAGAACCGAAGTTCCCTTGGGAATTGTGCTGTTGGCCAAATAAGGCTTCACTCTATGACCGTTCACAGTGAATCCTTCTCCATTGCCATTGGCTAAAGTGACTGCTCCATAGGGTAAAACTTGCAGTACTTTGAACGAACCAGACCACTTCGATCGCAATTTTTCGGGAAATAGCTTGAGTCTTGAGTTAAAGAGAAGTACTTGATCACCAACTTCGATTGTTTTCCGCTGGATCTTTTTGTCGTGAGCTGCCTTTGTGCGATCTTTGTATGCTTTTGAGCTATCATACGCTTCAAGTCTGATTTCTTCAAGCTCATGTAGATCCATCTGCCTCTTTTCTTGTGCTGTCTTGATATCGAAATTTAAGAGTTTGGTTGCCCAAATTGATTTGTACTCTAGCTCTACCGGCAAATGGCAGGATTTTCCATAAAGCAATTGAAAAGGTGTGCGGCCAATAGGTGTTTTGAAAGCAGTCCTATAGGCCCAAAGAGTATCATCTAATTTGGCGGCCCAATCGCGTTTTGACAGCCCAACTATCTTCATCAAAATCGATTTGATCTGTCTATTAAAGACTTCAACTTGTCCGCTGGTTTGAGGATGATAAGGAGTTGCCACTTTGTGTTTAACCCCATGTTTCCTAAGCAAATTCTCGAAAACCTTGTTGACAAAGTGGGATCCTCCATCGCTGATCGCAACTCTTGGTACACCAAATCTGGGAAATATAATGTGTTTGAAAAGCTTAAGTACCACTTTTGCATCGTTTGTAGGAGCTGCAATAGCTTCTACCCATTTAGAGACATAATCCACACCAACCAGTATATAGCTGTTCCCTAAAGAAGGAGGCTTAAATGGTCCCATGAAATCGATTCCCCAACAATCAAACACTTCTATCTCCAAGATCGGACTCTGCGGCATCTCCTTCCTCTTGCTTATTTTACCCATTCTTTGACAGCAATCACATCTGGATATGAACTCTTGGCAGTCTTTGAAAATTGATGGCCACCATAACCCGGATTGGAGGATTTTTTGTGCTGTTTTGAATGCAGCAAAGTGTCCTCCATAAGTAGATCCATGACAGTGTTCTAATATTCCATTGACTTCCTCTTCTGATACACATCTTCTGAACAGTCCATCAGATCCTTGCTTGTAGAGATAAGGTTCATCCCAAAAATACTGCCTTACATCCCTGAAGAATTTCTTCCTTTGATGATAATTCAGGGTTTTAGGCAGTTCTCCTCCGACCAAATAGTTTACCAAGTCGGCATACCATGGTAAGCAGGTTCCCACAAACTTCGATACGATCGAAAAATGTCCTCTTTGTCTGTCGGCCCGACACTCGAGCAGGTGGTGCTCGAGTGTCATGGTCGAGTGTTCGGTGGAAAAACTTAATAGTTGCTCTTCAGGCATAGAATCATTCATTGGAAGGGTTTCTTCAACCTGTATCCTCGATAAGTGATCAGCCACACCGTTTTCAATCCCTGGTTTATCGACTATCTCCATGTCGAATTCTTGCAACAACAAAATCCATCTAAGTAGTCTAGGCTTAGCATCCTTCTTTTTCATCAAGTATCTTAGAGCTGCATGATCAGTATGCACAATAACCTTTGATCCAACCAGATAGGACCTGAATTTCTCAAAGGCGAACACAACTGCAAGCAATTCCTTCTCTGTGGTGGCGTATTTCACCTGGGCTTCGTCTAGTGTTCTACTAGCATAGTAGATCACATTCAGTTTCCTATCTATCTTCTGTCCCAGAACTGCTCCAACAGCATAGTCACTAGCATCACACATTATCTCAAAAGGGAGATTCCAATCAGGTGCTTGGACTATTGGTGCTGTTATCAAGGCGTCTTTAAGTTCGAGAAAAGCCTTGAGGCACTCCTCGTCAAAGACGAAATCCGCCTCCTTGCAAAGGAGACATTTCAAAGGCCTAGCAGTCTTTGAAAAATCTTTGATGAATCGCCTATAGAATCCTGCATGTCCCAAGAAACTCCTAATGTCCTTGACGGTTTTGGGCGGCTGCAGCTGGACCATCACTTCTATTTTAGCTTTGTCGACTTCAATGCCCTTCTCTGAAATCTTATGACCTAGAACGATGCCTTCTCTCACCATGAAGTGGCATTTCTCCCAATTAAGCACTAGATCCTTCTCAACGCACCTTGATAAAACCCTGCACAAGTTTGACAAACAATAGGAGAAGGAAGAACCATAGACAGAAAAATCGTCCATGAATACTTTGACCATCTCCTCAATCAGATCCGAAAATATAGAAGTCATGCAACGTTGAAAAGTAGCAGGTGCATTACAAAGACCAAATGGCATTCTCCTATATGCAAATGTACCATAAGGGCAAGTAAAGGTTGTTTTTTCCTGATCATTTGGATGTATAGGGATTTGGAAAAATCCACTATATCCATCAAGGAAACAGTAATATGAATGATTAGCCAACCTTTCTAGCATTTGGTCGATGAATGGCAAAGGATAATGATCTTTTCTAGATGCAGAATTCAATTTCCTAAAATCAATGCACATCCTATGTCCTGTAACAGTTCTAGTTGAAATCAAATCATCATTCTCATTTCTAATGACAGTGACCCCTCCCTTTTTAGGCACACAATGCACAGAAGATACCCATTTACTATCAGAAATAGGGTAAATTATATCAGCATCTAACAGTTTTAAAATTTCCTTTTTAACGACCTCCTTTAAATTGGGATTCAATCTCCTTTGAGGTTCCCTGCTAGAATAAGATTCATTTTGAAGGTGAATTCTATGTGTGCACAAGTCGGGAGAGATCCCTCTAATGTCAGACAGTGAATATCTTAAGGCTTTTCTAAACCGTCTTAATTCAGAAAGCAACATGTCTAACTCATCATCACTCAATGCATTATTTACTATTACTGGATAAGTAGAGTTAGATCCAAGAAATGCGTACCTGAGCCCGGAGGGGAGTGGTTTGAGTTCCACTTTCGGTGATTTGAGCTCCGACCAGTCATCATCGATCTGATACTCGACCTTAGTGTGGTCGAGTGTTGTGGTCAAGCGTTGATTTCCAGAGGCTAAATCGGGATGCTCGAGCTCTGCTTGCTCGAGTATTGAGGTCGAGTGTAAGGTCTCGAACTGTTTTTCACTTTTCAGTGATTTGCAAGAGTCCAACAAGCCTTTGTAGACCTCAGTTTCTTCGTATATGTATCCATCACAATCGTCTTTTATCAAAGCAGTACCGAGGTGATATTTCTCTATCAATTCCCCAAACAGGTCCTTTGATATTTCTCTATCAAAGCAGTACCACGAACAGCTGACCCTCAATGGTTGGTTTTCTCATTATGTCGCTGATGCTGAAAGTCATCTTGAAATCTTTCCCAAGGTTGAGTTCGATTTCTCCTTTTGGCACATTGATCACAGCTCCTGCAGTGGCTAAGAAGGGCCTACCAAACAGCAAGGGGTCCTTTGGTTCTTCTCCCATATCTAGAACAACGAAATCCGTGGGGATTTCTACTCCTCCAACCCGAACTGGTAAATCTTCTAGAATTCCATGTGGAATCCTAACCGATCTGTCAGCTAGTACCAAGGCTATCTTACAAGACTTGTACTTGTCGAACCCTAATCTTTTGGCGACTTATAAAGGCATTAGGCTGATCGATGCCCCTAAATCACACAAGCAACTCCTGAATGTGAGAGGTCCAAGCGAGCATGGAATTGTGAACGTTCCTGGATCATCAAGCTTCTTAGGCACAACTTTTCTTTGTATAATAGCACTGACCTCATGTGTTAGCACAACCATCACTTCGACTTCTTGTGTTCTGTCTTTGACTGCATCCTTCAAAAACTTTTGATAAAGGGGCATTAGCATAAATGCGTCCAGAATTGGTATTTTTACTTCAACGTCCCTCATCTGTTTTTCAAAGAGAGCTTTGTACTTGTCTGAAACATCCTTTTTGAATCTCTGTGGAAAAGGAAGCTGTGGTTTGAAAGGAGGTGGAGCAAACGGTTTTGGGTCTTTTTGTATGTCAGTTGTGTTTTTGGGCCGTGCTTCTGACACTCGAGCAGGTGGTGCTCGAGTGTCGTAGATTTCGGCTTTTCTGTGCTGATTTCTGTCTGTTCTTCGACCAAATCATCCTCCCCTTCCTGAAGGACACTGTCCTCAGTGTTCTCCGTCGGTTCAGCACGAATTAGCAATTCACGGCCACTACGGAGTGTAATGGCGTTGGCGTGATACTCCTTAGGGTTTTGAACCGCTTTTCTAGGTAGCTGTCCGGTTTGTTTATTAGTTGATGAAGATCCTTGTTGATTCTCCACATATTTGAGACGGGCATTAAGAGTCTCAAACTTGCAGTTAAGTTCATTATGTGAAGCATCGATCTTAGCATGTACCTCAACAAATTTCCTTGTTAATTCGAAAGCGCTGGCTGTCTGTCCCTTTAGTATCTGCTGCAAGATGTCCATCACTTCAGGTGTTTGATGGTTGCGTGTTGTATCTAGGAGGTGGTTGGTGGTGTGTTTTCTGGTACTGTTGTTTGGGTATAAATGGTTTTGGTTGTGGTTGCGGTTGCGGTTTGGGTGGGTACACCTGGTCGTTTGGATTTGCTACATTTGTGTTTCTGTAGGAGAGGTTGGGGTTGCGTTTGTAGCTGTTGAATTGACTGTAGTTGTTGCTTTGATTCTGTACGAAATTGACCTCTTCAACTTCATCATCGTCTTCTTCAACCCGTTCTGATTCACCAACATGGTGTACTTGCTTATGGTGAGCTGAAAGTAGCTTGTCCAATTTGTCTTGTATGGCTTTGAGCTCCTTTCTACTAACCATATCTGAATCTGTTACGCCTCTAGGAGTTCGATCATAGTCTTCACTGTATTGGCCGTCTGCTTGAGCTAAATTCTCCACTAATTCCCATCCATCATCGACATCCTTATTCAGAAAATTCCCATTGCTGGCTGTATCTAGCAACATACGTATCTTGGAAATGACGCCTCTGTAGAGAGTACTGAGAAGAGACTCAGTAGTGAAACCATGATGAGGACATTGTGATTGGTACATCTTGAATCGTTCCCAGGCCTCAGAGAATGTTTCAGAATGGTTTTGCTTGAAACCAGAGATAGAATTGCGAAGTTTCGCAGTTCTGGAGTTGGAAAAGAATTTGCCTAGAAACACTTGTTTGCAGGCATCCCAAGATGTAATAGACCCTTGTGGCAAGTGTTTTTCCCATAGGTGTGCTTTGTCTCCAAGAGAGAAAGGAAACAATCGCAATTTCAGAGCATGCTGACTAACCCCATTTATTTTTGTCAGACTGGTTAGTCTTTCAAATTCATCAAGATGATCTAGTGGGTCCTCAGACGGTAAATCATGAAATTAACTGTTCTGAACCATGGAGATCATACCACTCTTAATCTCAAAGTTATTGTTGGCGATGGCTGGTGGGACAATTCCATGGCGTTGAGTGTGGATACTGGGAGCATCACCGGCGCCAATGTGTCTAACTCTCCTAGGACGAGTTCCTAGTTCAGTAGCTTGTACTTGTTCTTCCATGTTCACCTGATCCGTGTATTCTTCGTTCAATCTGTTCCGTTGTTCTCGCATGTATTCACGAGGCAAACGGTCTATTCTGTCTGAGTATGGGATGAGGTCTTCACTACCAAGGGATCTGGTATTCATGCAAGTGATTTGTGGTGCTCGAGTGTAGTGATCGAGTGTTTCTGGGGTCTGCTCGAGCTCTCTGGAAACAGAAGAAAGATCAACGATCGAGTGTACCTGAAAGCAAACAGAAACCAGAAACGAGATTAGAATAGTATAGTAAAACTTAGTCTCAGGAAAGTGATTTTCCTAATTGTAGCTAACTAGTTCCCAGTTGGCAACGACGCCAATTTGATAAAGACGTTTTTCACGGTGTTTTCTCAAATACCAAACTATCTATCTAATCAATTGCAGTACAGTATGGTATCAATCCACTGGGAGAGTAACTAGCAATCAAGATATAATCTACTTATCCTAATCTAAGCCAGATTCGGTTAAGTGAGTGGTAATCTATCCTAGGTGACAACGAAATCTTAAAACAGAATGCTTAAAAACGAAACATGAAATTAGAGCATTAGAAATAAAGCGATAGTAAAACTAATAATGAAGTGCAACACGAAATCTCAACCTAATAGCAGAGTATTAAAATCACGAAAATTCAATAGAGGAAAAATGGGTTCTCGAGGTTTAGGATCAATGATTAGGGTATTCCTAGGGGTTCCAGACTTATTTATCAACCTATTTAGATGACCTCTAAGCAAGGAATCACAAAGTAATCACATTCGCTCTCGCGCAATGGGACCTCTCCTAAAAGACAACCTGACTTGACTCTCGCCCAACGATTGGAAATTCAAGAGGCCTTAAGTATGGACCTTACAAAGCCTAATAACACCCTAGACAATCAATCTCTTGAGCTAGGAAGATGTTATCTTAACTTAAGCATGTTCAAGTGATTCCCCAAACGCCTCTCGGGGGGGATTCACCAAGAGATCGAATTTCAATTGATCAGAAAGAAACAAGCATTAAGAACACTTAAATTAAAGAGATCTAAGACCTTAATTAAACATAAACAAGTCTGGAAATTCCTAAGTTTTCCCCTAATCTCACCCTTTCCTCAAGAACCCTGGACTAACTTACTCAGAATTCATGAAGTAAAATATAGACTTAAAATCGAAAATCAATTGCATAAAACTTAAGACTAAAAAAATCGTAAATGCCTTTGTAAAGACAAGACTCGAAATTTGCTAGAAAAGATTGTATATTAAAACTTGAAATTCTAGTACAATTTATAGATCAAAAGATCTTAAAGAAAAATGAAAAATACTAAAAGAGAAAAAGGGAAAATTCCCTAGAAAGAATGAGAAATTCCTTTAAAAAGTGAAAAGGAAATTTCCTTAAGAAAGAAAATAGAAAAAGCCTAAAATAGTTATTGGGCTTGCACAAATGGGTCTTGATGGGCCTTGTTCGCAGAGAAGCCCAAGAAGTCAATCTTCGTCCAAAGTCTTAGTTCTGGTCCGCAAATTCACTCGACCAACTGATGGTCAAGTGTCATGCTCGAGTGTCAGAGACTCGAGTGCCAAATCTTCTAGTTCGCATCCTAAACTTCAATCTTAGGCCAGACGATTCCTCATTGGTCTTCTTGTAATCCGAAATACTCCGTGATAAGCTCCAAAAAGTACCTAAAAATCCCTTTTATGCAATGTATGCAATGCCCAATACTAATAATGCAAATTATGCTAAAAAGAACCTAAAACAATGATAACAATGCAAGTATGAATGCAAAACATGCTAAATAATGGTCCTAAAATGTGGTAAAATGCAGACACATCAATCCACTAGATCATCTTGATGAGTTTGAAAGACTAACAAGTTTGACAAAGATAAATGGGGTTAGTGAGGATGCTCTGAAATTGCGATTGTTTCCTTTCTCTCTTGGAGACAAAGCACATCTATGGGAAAAACACTTGCCACAAGGGTCTATTACATCTTGGGATGCCTGCAAACAAGCATTTCTAGGCAAATTCTTTTCCAACTCAAGAACTGCGAAGCTTCGCAATTCTATCTCTGGTTTCAAACAAAACCATTCTGAGACATTCTTTGAGGCTTGGGAACGATTCAAGATGTACCAATCACAATGTCCTCATCATGGTTTCACCACTAAGTCTCTTCTCAGTACTCTCTACAAAGGTGTCATTCCCAAGATACGTATGTTGCTAGATACAACCAGCAATGGGAATTTTCTGAATAAGGATGTCGATGATGGATGGGAATTAGTGGAAAATTTAGCTCAAGCAGATGGCCAATACAGTGAAGACTATGATCGAACTCCTAGAGGCGCAACAGATTCAGATATGGTTAGTAGAAAGGAGCTCAAAGCCATACAAGACAAACTGGACAAGCTACTCTCAGCTCACCATAAGCAAGTACACTTTGTAGGTGAATTAGAACGGGTTGAAACATCTACAAACCCAACCCCAACCTCTACAAACCCAACCCCAACCTCTTCTACAGAAACACAAATGTAGCAAATCCAAACGACCAGGTGTACCCACCCAAACCGCACCCACAACCACAACCAAAACCATTTATACCCAAACAACAGTACCAGCAAACACACCACCAACCACCACCTGGATACGACACGCAACCACCACAACAAACACCTGAAGTGATGGACATCTTGCAGCAGATACTAAAGGGACAGATAGCCAGCACTTCCGAATTAACAAGGAAATTTACTGAGGTACACGCTAAGATCGATGCTTCACATAATGACCTCAACTGCAAGTTTGAGACTCTTAATACCCGTCTCAAATATGTGGAGAATCAGCAAGGATCTTCATCAACTGCAAAACAAACCGGACAGCTACCTAAAAAAGCTGTTCAAAACCCTAAGGAGTATCACGCCAACGCCATTACACTCCGTAGTGGCCGCAAATTACTAATCTGTGCTGAATCGACAGAGAACACTGAGGACAGTGTCCTTCAGGAAGGGGAGGATGATTTGGTCGAAGAACAGACAGAAATGAGCACAGAAAAGCCGAAATGGATGACACTCGACCAAGACGCTCGAGCACCACCTGCTCGAGTGTCTAAGATGCAGCCCAAAAACACAACTGACGTACAGAAAAACCCAAAACCGTTCGCTCCACCTCCTTTTAAACCGCAGCTTCCTTTCCCACAGAAGTTCAAAAAGGATGTTGCAGACAAGTACAAGGCTCTGTTTGAAAAACAGATGAGGGACGTTGAAGTAAAAATACCGATTCTGGATGCCTTTATGTTAATGCCCCCTTATCAAAAGTTTTTGAAGGATGCAGTCAAAGACAGAACACAAGAAGTCGAAGGGATGGTTGCGCTAACACATGAGGTCAGTGCTATTATACAAAGAAAAGTTGTGCCTAAGAAGCTTGATGATCCAGGAACGTTCACAATCCCATGCTCGCTTGGACCTCTCACATTCAGGAGTTGCTTGTGTGATTTAGGGGCATCAATCAGCCTGATGCCTCTAACAGTCGCCAAAAGATTAGGGTTCGACAAGTAAAAATCTTGTAAGATATCTTTGGTACTAGCTAACAGATCAGTTAGGATTCCACATGGAATTCTAGAAGACTTACCAGTTCGGATTGGAGGAGTAGAAATCCCCACGGATTTCGTTGTTCTAGATATGGGAGAAGAACCAAAGGACCCCTTGCTGTTTGGTAGGCCTTTCTTGGCCACTGCAGGAGCTGTGATCAATGTGCCAAAAGGATAAATCGAACTCAATCTTGGGAAAGATTTCAAGATGACTTTCAGAATCAGCGACATAATGAGAAAACCGACCATTGAGGGTCAGCTGTTCGTGGTGCAAGAAATATATGATCTTTCAAAGGATCTGTTTGGGGAATTGATAGAGAAAGATCACCTCGGTACTGCTTTGATAAAAGACGGTTGTGATGGATACATATACGAAGAAACTGAGGTCTACAAAGGCTTGTTGGACTCTTGCAAATCACTGAAAAGTGAAAAACAGTTCAAGACTTTACACTCAACCTCAACACTCGAGCAAGCAGAGCTCGAGCATCCTGATTTAGCCTCTAGAAATCAACGCTCGACCACAACACTCGACAACACCAAGGTCGAGTGTCAGATCGAGGACGACTGATCGGAGCTCAAATCACCGAAAGTGGAACTCAAACCACTCCCCTCCGGGCTCAGGTACGCATTTCTTGGATCTAACTCTACTTATCCAGTAATAGTAAATAATGCATTGAGTGATGATGAGTTAGACATGTTACTTTCTGAATTAAGACGGTTTAGAAAAGCCCTAGGATATTCACTGTCTGACATTAGAGGGATCTCTTCCGACTTGTGCACACATAAAATTCACCTTGAAAATGAATCGTATTCTAGCAGGGAACCTCAAAGGAGATTGAATCCGAATTTAAAGGAGGTTGTTAAAAAGGAAATTTTGAAACTGTTAGATGCTGATATAATTTACCCTATCTCTGATAGCAAATGGGTATCTCCTGTGCATTGTGTTTCTAAAAAGGGAGGGGTCACTGTCATTAGGAATGAAAATGATGATTTAATCCCAACTAGAACTGTTACATGACATAGGATGTGCATTGATTTTAGGAAATTGAATTCTGCATCTAGAAAAGATCATTATCCTTTGCCATTTATCGATCAGATGCTAGAAAGTTTGGCTAATCACTCATATTACTGTTTCCTTGATGGATATAGTGGATTTTTCCAAATCCCTATACATCCAAATGATCAGGAAAAAACAACCTTTACTTGCCCTTATGGTACATTTGCATATAGGAGAATGCCATTTGGTCTTTGTAATGCACCTGCTACTTTTCAACGTTGCATGACCTCTATATTTTTGGATCTGATTGAGGAGATAGTTGAAGTGTTCATGGACGATTTTTCTGTCTATGGTTCTTCCTTCTCCTCTTGTTTGTCGAAATTGTGCAGGGTTTTATCTAGGTGTGTTGAGACGGATCTCGTGCTTAATTGGAAGAAATGCCACTTCATGGTGAGAGAAGACATCGTTCTAGGTCATAAGATTTCAGAGAAGGGCATCGAAGTCGATAAAGCCAAAATAGAAGTGATGGTTCAGCTGCAGCCGCCCAAAACAGTCAAAGACATTAGGAGTTTCTTGGGACATGCAGGATTTTATAGGCAATTCATCAAAGACTTTTCAAAGACTGCTAGGCCTCTAACTCGTCTCCTTTGCAAGGAAGCATATTTCGTCTTTGACGAGGAATGCCTCAAGGCTTATCTCGAACTTAAAGAAGCCTTGATAACAGCACCAATAGTCCAAGCACCTGACTGGAATCTCCCTTTTCAGATAATGTGTGATGCTAGTGACTATGCTGTTGGAGCAGTTCTCGGACAGAAGAAAGATAGGAAACTGAATGTGATATACTATGCTAGTAGAACACTAGACGAAACCCAGGTGAAATATGCCACCACAGAAAAGGAATTGCTTGCAGTCGTGTTCGCTTTTGAGAAATTCAGGTCCTATCTGGTTGGATCAAAAGTTATTGTGCATACTGATCATGCAGCTATAAGATACTTGATGAAAAAGAAGGATGCTAAGCCTAGACTACTTAGGTGGATTTTGTTGCTGCAAGAATTCAACATGTAGATAGTCGATAAACCTGGGATTGAAAACAGTGTTGCTGATCACTTATCGAGGATACAGGTTGAAGAAACCCTTCCAATGAATGATTCTATGCCTGAAGAACAACTATTGAGTTCTTCCATTAAACACTTGACCATGACACTCGAGCACCACCTGCTCGAGTGTCGGACCCACAATCAGAAAAGGTGTTTCTCGATTGGATCAAAATTTTTGGGAACTTGCTTACCATGGTATGCTGACTTGGTTAACTATTTGGTCGGAGGAGAGCTGCCTAAGATTCTGAATTATCATCAAAGGAAAAAATTCTTCAGGGATGTAAGGCAGTATTTTTGGGATGAACCCATCTTTACAAGCAAGGATCTGATGGTCTGTTCAGAAGATGTGTATCAGAAGAAGAAGACAAGGGAATATTGGAGCACTGCCATGGATCTACTTTTGGAGGACACTTTGCTGCATTCAAAACAACACAAAAGATTCTTCAATCCGGGTTATGGTGGCCATCGATTTTCAAAGACTGCCAAGAGTTTATATCTAGATGTGATTGCTGTCAAAGAATGGGTAGTATAAGCAAGAAGAATGAGATGCCGCAGAATCTGATCTTGGAAATAGAAGTGTTTGACTGTTGGGGAATCGATTTCATGAGACCATTTAAGCCTCCTTCTTTAGGGAACAACTACATTCTGGTTGTTGTGGATTATGTCTCTAAATGGGTAGAAACTATTGCAGCTCCTACAAAAAAAGTGGTACTTATGCTTTTCAAACACATAATATTTCCCAGATTTGGTGTACCAAGAGTTGTGATCAGCGATGGAGGATCCCACTTTGTCAACAAGGTTTTCGAGAATTTACTTAGGAAACATGGGGTTAAACACAAAGTGGCAACTCCTTATCATCCTCAAACCAGCGGACAAGTCGAGGTTTCTAATAGGCAGATTAAATCGATTTTGATGAAGGTAGTTGGGCTGTCAAGACGTGATTGGGCCGCCAAATTAGATGGTACTCTTTGGGCCTATAGGACTGCTTTCAAAACACCTATTGGGCGCACACCTTTTCAACTACTTTATGGAAAGTCCTGCCATTTGCTAGTAGAGCTAGAGTACAAATCGTTTTGGGCAACCAAACTCCTGAATTTCGATATCAAGACAGCACAAGAAAAGAGGCAGACGGATCTACATGGGCTTGAAGAAATAAGACTTGAAGCATATGATAGCTCAAAAGCATACAAAGATCCCACAAAGGCAGCTCACGACAAAAAGATCCAGCAGAAAACAATCAAAGTTGGTGATCAAGTACTTCTCTTTAACTCAAGACTCAAGTTGTTTCCCAGAAAACTACGATCAAAGTGGTCTGGTCCGTTCAAAGTACTGCAAGTTTTACCTTATGGAGCAGTCACTTTAGCCAACAGCAATGGGGAAGGATTCACTCTGAACGGTCATAGAGTTAAGCCTTATTTGGCAAACTGCACGATTCCCGAGGGAACTTTGGTTCTGCTCGATGAACCGCCTCCTCTCCAATAAATAGGAGGAAGTCGAGCTTGAGACTATAAACAAGCGTAGTTGGGAGGCAATCCCAAAGGTATCCTCTGTATATACATTCAATTTTTTCAGCATGTTTAACTTCTTTACGTATATTTGCTATTTTTCATTTTTACTTGCATCTATTTCGTCTTACATGCAATTGGAAGGTTTTTTGTACTCTTTTACAGGAAAGTGGGGCCCAAATAGGACAGGTGGGGTCGGAACCGACAAGATGGGACAGCACTCGACCACGCCTGGTCGAGTGTCCCACTCGAGTGTCAGCCATCACTTGGCAGACTGACACTCGACCAAACCTGCTCGAGTGTCAGGCTCGAGCGTCCCGCCATCATGCCTATTCACATGCCTCCAAAGCCTATAACTGCCAAAGCTGAGAAAGGGGAGACATTTACTCCGAAAAATGGGTTAAATCTTTCTTTAATGCAATATATTTTATATTTAATTCAAAAGATTTGATTTAATCCAAGTTCAAATTTTGAGTTTGAAAAGATTCCCCCTTTGTCTTTCCTCCTATATAAAAGGAGGAGGAGCCTCTCTCCTTTCATTCACACGAAATACACTCTCTCTCTAACATTTCTCTCTAGTTTTTCTCTCTTTTACAGAGGCAAATCGTCTCTCTCTCTGTTCATCCACTACACTCGACCATTTCAACTCGAGTGTCAAGGTCGAGCGTCGCAACACTTACTCTTTTTCCGATCAACTCTCACTATGACCGACGGGAAAACCAACAAGGCTAACCTCCTTCGCCTTAGAGCGAAGAATAATGCTCGATTAAGAAGAAATCCTGCCGAAGGAGAGTCTTCTAAGAGCACGAACAAACCGAGCAGAAAGGAGAAGAGAAAGTTAGAAGTTCAATCTGAGAATGAATCGGAGGAAGGAAGAGAATACATGGACGAGGACGATATGGATCCAGACCTCGTCAAAGAGACACTTCGTGAAGATGGATACGGCGAGAGAGAGGCTGCAGAGGCAAGAGAGATAATCCTTGCTGAAAAGAGAGAGAAAGAGATGAAGGAGAGGCACCACTCGGCAATGGCACTAAACGATCTGCGGAGGATGGATTTCATAGGGACCCGCTATCCATGCAAGGAAGCACTGACCGCAATAGGAATAACCAGAGATGTGGATCTCATGTTACAAAACTGTGGGCTGTCCACATTTGTACAATATCCGCAACGAATATACAAGGAGGAGACTCTACAGTTTTTTGGCAACGGTTCAGATCGTTCTATACGATGCAGAAAACAAGAGTCTCCAAGAAAGGCAAGGTGGCGGTTACATCTTCTTTGCAATTAGAGGAAGAGACTATCGAATGACTTTCAGAGCACTTAGAGACCTTTTCGAGTTCCCAAGAGCCGAGTCCGAGAACTATGGACCGGATTTCGATAGAGCAGAATTGGATGATGTGTGGCGATCGATAGCATCAACAAGGAGCAGATTCTCATCCTCTCGATCTAAGGCGTCTCTAATCCGAAACCCAGCCTTGAGGTATTTTCGAACAATCCTTGCAAATACGTTTTCTCACGTTTTACTACTGGAACAATCAATCTAGGAGAAATGGAAATGCTGGTGACTGCTCTTATGGACATCGTTGGTACAAAGAGCGACGGATCCCCGATTATCTGGAGAGATGTAATGTGTCAATCGATGAGACAGAATGGGCTGATCCTCGATTCATGAACATCGATCACTTAAGGAGAAGCCAATTGTTGGCCGCGACTGAGGTTCGAGGTAAGCTCCTTTACTCTTTCCATCATTTGCTTAGACCAAATGCTTTTCTACTCTTGCCAAACAGGAAATACACGTCAATAAGGATGGGGCAGAATACGGATTTTAATCCGCATTTAGAAGCCTTGTACGATCCTAATGGCCCTCAGCAAAGTTCATCTCCAACAAACAGCGATGAAGTGGATCCTGAGGCGTATTTTTTTGATGAATACACGATGCCACAACGTCAAGGAGAACCAGTCCGAGAAGCACACAAGCACATAAGCTTGTTGCAAAAGATGAACAAATGGCTGATAAAGAAGGTGAAGAAGCTGACTACGAGCGACGAAGCTAGAAGGAAGGAAAACGAGGATCTAAGCAGAAGAGTGGCTGTCCTAGAAAGAAACAGCGGTCCAACACCACCCCCAACTATTCGCCGAAGAAGAGCCTCTGTGTCCACGGATCGTGAAAGGCACCACCAACCCGCACCAGCTAGACACTCCTGTTCAAACCTCGCAGCCGTCTCATACAGAAGGCCTTTTGATGCACCTAGGACAAGCTCGAGTCAGCCGCTCGAGCACCAATCGATCGAGCATCAATCCGAACACTCGACCAAGATGCTCGAGCAAGCTGAGCTCGAGCGTCAGAGGCACAATGACCACTACATGGAAATCATGCGAAATGTGGCAGCCGACTACTGATGTGTCTGCATTTTACCACATTTTAGGACCATTATTTAGCATGTTTTGCATTCATACTTGCATTGTTATCATCGTTTTAGGTTCTTTTTAGCATAATTTGCATTATTAGTGTCGGGCATTGCATACATTGCATAAAAGGGACTTTTAGGTACTTTTTGGAGCTTATCACAGAGTGATTCGGAGTACAAGAAGACCAATGAGGAATCGACTGGCCTAAGGATGAACTTCAAGATGCAAACTAGAAGAGTTGTCACTCGAGTCTACGACACTCGAGCATGACACTCGACCATCACTTGGTCGAGTACCTTTACGGGCCAGAACTAAGACTTAGGACGAAGATTGACTCTTTGGGCTTCTCTGCGAAAAAGGCCCATCAAAAGCCCCTTTGTGCAAGCCCAATTGTCTTTTAGTTCTTTTTCTATTTTTCTTTCTTAGGGAAATTTCCTTTTAACTTTTAAAAGGAAATTCCCATTTTTCTTTCAAAGGGAATTTTTCCCTTTTTCTCTTTAAGTATTTTTCCTTTTTCTTTAAGATCTTTTGATCTATAAATTGTACTAGAATTTCAAGTTTCAATATACAATCTTTTCTAGCAATTTTCGAGTCTCATATTTTCACTAAGGCATTTACGATTTTTTTAGCTTTAAGTTTTATGCAATTGATTTTTGATTTTAAGTCTTTGTTTTATTTCATGAATTCTGAGTAAGTTAGTCTAGGGTTCTTGAGGAAAGGGTGAGATTAGGGGAAAACTTAGGGATTTCTAGATTTGTTTATTTTTAATTAAGGTCTTAGATCTCTTTAGTTTAAGTGTTCTTAATGCTTGTTTCTTTCTGCTCAATTGAAATTCGATCCTAATCCTCGAGAACCCGTTTTTCCTTTATTGAATTTTCGTGATTTTAATACTCTGCTTTAGGTTGAGATTTCGTGTTGCACTCTATCATTAGTTTCACTATTGCTTTACTCTTAATGCTCTGTTTTTACATTCTAATACTTTGTTTCGTTTTTAGCATTTTGTTCTAAAGATTTCCTTGTCACTTAAGATAGATAAATCACTCGCTAAAACCGAATTTGGCTTGGATTAGAATAAGTAGATTATATCTTGATTGCTAGTTACTCTCCCATTGGATTGACACCATACTGTACTGCAATTGATTAAATAGACAGTTTGGTATTTGAGAAAACACCGCAAAAACTTGTTTATCAAATTGGCGCCGTTGCCAACTGAGAATTGTTAGCTACAATTAGGAAAATCACTTTTCTGAGACTAAGTTTTATTATACTATTATTCTAAAAACGTTTCTGGTTTTCTCTTTGCTTTCAGGTACACTCGATCAACAAGCTCGACCAACACAACTCGAGCTCGTTGATTTTTCTTCTGTATCCAGAGAGCTCTAGCAGAACCAAGAAACACTCGATCACTACACTCGAGCACCACCTGCTCGAGTGTCAATTCCGACAACACAAATCACTTGCATGAATACCAGATCCCGTGGTAGTGAAGACCTCATTCCATACTTTGACAGAGTAGACCGTTTGCCTCGTGAATACTTGCGAGAACAACGGAACCGATTGAACGAAGAATACATGGATCAGGTTAACATGGAAGAACAAGTACAAGCTACTGAACTAGGAACTCGTCCTAGGAGAGTTAGACACATTGGTGCCGGTGATGCTCCCAGTATCCACACTCAATGCCATAGAATTGTCCCACCAGCCATCGCCAACAACAACTTTGAGATTAAGAGTGGAATGATTTCCATGGTTCAGAACAGTAAATTTCATGGTTTACCTTCTGAGGACCCACTAGATCATCTTGATGAATTTGAAAGACTAACCAGTCTGACAAAAATAAACGGGGTTAGTGAGGATGCTCTGAAATTGCGATTATTTCCTTTCTCTCTTGGAGACAAAGCACATTTATGGGAAAAACACTTGCCACAAGGATCTATCACATCATGGGATGCCTGCAAAGAAGCATTTCTAGGCAAATTCTTTTCAAATTCCAGAACTACGAAACTTTGCAATTCCATCTCTGGTTTTAAGCAAAACCATTCCGAAACATTCTCTGAGGCTTGGGAACGATTCTAGATGTACCAATCGCAATGTCCTCATCACAGTTTCACTACTGAGTCCCTTCTCAGTACTCTATACAGAGGCGTGATCCCCAAGATACGTATGTTGCTAGACACAACCAGCAATAAGAATTTTCTGAATAAAGATGTCGATGATGGATGGGAATTAGTGGAGAATTTAGCTCAAGCAGACGGCCAATACAGTGAAGACTATGATCGAACTCCTAGAGGCGTAACAGATTCAGATATGGTTAGTAGAAAGGAGCTCAAAGCCATACAAGACAAACTGAACAAGCTACTTTCAGCTCACCATAAGCAAGTACACCATGTCGGTGAAACAGAACGAGTTGAAGAAGACGATGACGAGGTCGAAGAGGTCAATTTCGTACAGAACCAAAGCAACAATTTCAGACAATTCAACAGCTACAAACCCAACCCCAACCTATCCTACAGAAACACAAATGTGGCGAATCCAAACGACCAGGTGTACCCACCCAAACCACATCCGCAACCGCAACCAAAACCATTCATACCCAAACAACAGTACCAGCAAACACATCACCAACCACCTACTGGATACAACACCCAACCACCACAACAAACACCTGAAGTGATGGACATCTTGCAGCAGATACTAAAGGGACAGACGGTCAGCGCTTCCGAATTAACACGAAAATTTGCTGAAGTACATGCTAAGATCGATGCTTCACATAATGAACTCAACTGCAAATTTGAGACCCTCAATGCTCGTCTCAAATATGTGGAGAATCGACAAGGATCTTCATCAACAAACAAACAAACCGGACAGCTACCTGGAAAAGCTGTTCAAAACCCTAAGGAGTATCACGCCAACGCCATTACACTCCGT
Source organism: Lepidium sativum (assembly GCA_023374145.1). NCBI lineage: Eukaryota > Viridiplantae > Streptophyta > Magnoliopsida > Brassicales > Brassicaceae > Lepidium > Lepidium sativum. The sequence continues at coordinate 87,932 of JAKUCM010000384.1, read as the reverse complement.
AGTGGCCGTGAATTGCTAATTCGTGCTGAACCGACAGAGAACACTGAGGAAAGTGTCCTTCCAGAAGGGGAGGATGATTTGGTCGAAGAACAGACAGAAATCAGCACGAAAAAGCCGAAATCTGGGACACTCGACCAACACACTCGAGCACCACCTGCTCGAGTGTCCAAAGATCAGCCCAGAAACACAACCGACATACAAAGAGACCCAAAGACGTTTGCTCCACCTCCTTTCAAACCGCAGCTTCCTTTTCCACAGAGATTCAAAAAGGATGTTGTAGACAAGTACAAAGCTCTCTTTGAAAAACAGATGAGGGACGTTGAAGTGAAAATTCCAATTCTAGACGCCTTTATGCTAATGCCCCCTTATCAAAAGTTTTTAAAAGACGCAGTCAAGGACAAAACACAAGAAGTCGAAGGGATGGTTGTGTTAACTCATGAGGTCAGCGCTATTATACAAAGAAAGGTTGTGCCTAAGAAGCTCGATGATCCAGGAACATTCACGATTCCATGTTCGCTTGGACCTCTCACATTCAGGAGTTGCTTGTGTGATTTAGGGGCATCGATCAGCCTAATGCCTCTAACAGTCGCCAAAAGATTAGGGTTCGATAAATACAAGTCTTGTAAGATATCTTTGGTACTAGCTGACAGATCGGTTAGGATTCCACATGGAATTCTAGAAGACTTACCAATTCGGGTTAGAGGAGTAGAAATCCCCACGGATTTCGTTGTTCTAGATATGGGAAAAGAACCAAAGGACCCTTTGCTGTTTGGAAGGCCCTTCTTAGCCACAGCAGGAGCTGTGATCAATGTGCCAAAAGGAGAAATTGAACTCAACCTTGGGAAAGATTTCAAGATGACTTTCAGCATCAGTGACATAATGAGAAAACCGACCATTGAGGGTCAGCTGTTCGTGGTGCAAGAAATAGATGATCTTTCAAAAGACCTGTTTGGAGAATTGATGGAAAAAGACCACCTTAGTACTGCTTTGATAAAAGACGGTTGTGATGGATACATATACGAAGAAACTGAGGTCTACAAAAGCTTGTTGGACTCTTGCAAGTCACTGAAAAGTGAAAAACAGTTCGAGGCCTTACACTCGACCTCAACACTCGAGCACACCAAGCTCGAGCATTCCGATTTAGCCTCTGGAAATCAACACTCGACCATAACACTCGACCACACTAAGGTCGAGTGTCCGCTCGATGATGACTGGTCGGAGCTCAAATCACCGAAAGTGGAACTCAAACCACTCCCCTCCGGGCTCAGGTACGCATTTCTTGGATCTAACTCTACTTATCCAGTAATAGTAAATAATGCATTGAGTGATGATGAGTTAGACATGTTGCTTTCTGAATTAAGACGGTTTAGAAAAGCCTTAAGATATTCACTGTCTGACATTAGAGGGATCTCTCCCGACTTGTGCACACATAGAATTCACCTTCAAAATGAATCTTATTCTAGCAGGGAACCTCAAAGGAGATTGAATCCCAATTTAAAGGAGGTCGTTAAAAAGGAAATTTTAAAACTGTTAGATGCTGATATAATTTACCCTATTTCTGATAGTAAATGGGTATCTTCTGTGCATTGTGTGCCTAAAAAGGGAGGGGTCACTGTCATTAGAAATGAGAATGATGATTTGATTTCAACTAGAACTGTTACAGGACATAGGATGTGCATTGATTTTAGGAAATTGAATTCTGCATCTAGAAAAGATCATTATCCTTTGCCATTCATCGACCAAATGCTTGAAAGGTTGGCTAATCATTCATATTATTGTTTCCTTGATGGATATAGTGGATTTTTCCAAATCCCTATACATCCAAATGATCAGGAAAAAACAACCTTTACTTGCCCTTATGGTACATTTGCATATAGGAGAATGCCATTTGGTCTTTGTAATGCACCTGCTACTTTTCAACGTTGCATGACTTCTATATTTTCGGATCTGATTGAGGAGATGGTCGAAGTGTTCATGGACGATTTCTCTGTCTATGGTTCTTCCTTCTCCTCTTGTTTGTCAAACTTGTGCAGGGTTCTATCTAGGTGCGTTGAAACGGATTTAGTACTTAATTGGGAGAAATGCCACTTTATGGTGAAAGAAGGGATCATTCTAGGTCATAAGATTTCTGAAAGGGGCATTGAAGTCGACAAAGCTAAGATAGAAGTTATGGTTCAGTTGCAGCCGCCAAAAACTGTCAAAGACATTAGGAGTTTCTTGGGACATGCAGGATTCTATAGGCGATTCATCAAAGGATTTTCGAAGACTGCTAGACCTTTGACTCGTCTCCTTTGCAAGGAGGCGGATTTCGTCTTTGACGAGGAATGCCTCAAGGCTTTTCTCGAACTTAAAGAAGCCTTGATAACAGCACCAATAGTCCAAGCACCCGATTGGAATCTCCCTTTTGAGATAATGCGTGATGCTAGTGACTATGCTGTTGGAGCAGTTCTGGGACAGAAGATAGATAAGAAACTGAATGTGATCTACTATGCTAGTAGAACACTAGATGAAGCCCAGGTGAAATACGCCACCACGGAAAAAGAATTGCTTGCAGTCGTGTTCGCCTTTGAGAAATTCCGGTCCTATCTGGTTGGATCAAAAGTTATTGTGCATACTGATCATGTAGCTATAAGATACTTGATGAAAAAGAAGGATGCTAAGCCTAGACTGCTTAGATGGATTTTGTTGCTACAAGAATTCGACATGGAGATAGTGATAAACCAGGGGTTGAAAACGGTGTTGCTGATCACTTATCAAGGATACAGGTTGAAGAAACCCTTCCAATGAATGATTCTATGCCTGAAGAACAACTGTTGAGTTTTTCCACCGAACACTCGACCATGACACTCGAGCACCACCTGCTCGAGTGTCAAACCCACAGACAAAGAATACGTTTTTCGATCGGATCAAAGTTTGTGGGAACATGCTTACCATGGTATGCCGACTTGGTAAACTATTTGGTCGGAGGAGAACTACCTAAAACCTTGAATTATCATCAAAGGAAGAAATTTTTTAGGGATGTAAGGCAGTATTTTTGGGATGAGCCTTATCTTTACAAGCAAGGATCTGATGGACTATTCAGAAGATGTGTATCAGAAGAGGAAGTCAATGGAATTTTAGAACATTGTCATGGATCTACTTATGGAGGACACTTTGCTGCATTCAAAATATCATAGAAAATCCTTCAATCCGGGTTATGGTGGCCATCGATTTTTAAAGACTGCCAAGAGTTCATATCCAGATGTGATTGCTGCCAAAGAATGGGCAGTATAAGCAAGAGGAATGAGATGCCGCAGAATCCGATCTTGGAAATAGAAGTGTTTGACTGTTGGGGAATCGATTTCATGGGACCATTTAAGCCTCCTTCTTTAGGAAACAGTTACATTTTGGTTGCTGTGGATTATGTCTCTAAATGGGCAGAAGCTATTGCAGCTCCTACAAACGATGCAAAGGTGGTACTTAAGCTCTTCAAACACATTATATTTCCCAGATTTGGTGTGCCAAGAGTTGTGATTAGCAATGGAGGATCCCATTTTGTCAACAAGGTTTTCGAGAATTTGCTTAGGAAACATGGGGTTAAACACAAAGTGGCAACTCCCTATCATCCTCAAACCAGCGGACAAGTTGAAGTCTCTAATAGACAAATCAAATCGATTTTGATGAAGATAGTTGGGCTGTCAAAACGTGATTGGGCCGCCAAATTGGATGATACTCTTTGGGCCTATAGGATTGCTTTCAAAACACCTATTGGCCGCACACCTTTTCAATTACTATATGGAAAATCCTGCCATTTACCAGTTGAGATAGAGTACAAGTCAATTTGGGCAACCAAACTTTTGAATTTCGATATCAAAACAGCACAAGAAAAGAGGCAGATGGACCTACATGAACTCGAAGAAATCAGACTCGAAGCATATGACAGCTCAAAAGCATACAAGGATCGAACAAAAGTAGCTCACGACAAAAAGATCCAGCGGAAAACAATCAAAGTTGGTGATCAAGTGCTTCTCTTTAACTCAAGACTCAAGCTATTTCCCGGAAAGCTGCGATCAAAGTGGTCTGGTCCGTTCAAAGTACTACAAGTTTTACCTTATGGAGCAGTCACTTTAGCCAATAGCAATGGAGAAGGATTCACTGTAAACGGTCATAGAGTAAAGCCTTACTTGGCCAACAGCACGATTCCCGAGGGAACTTCGGTTCTGCTCGATGAACCACCTCTTCTCCAATAAAAAGGAGGAAAGTCGAGCTTGAGACTATAAACAAGCGCAGTTGGGAGGCAATCCCAAAGGTATCCTCTGTATATACATTCAATTTCTTCCTTTTCGCATATTTTCCTTACAAATTTGCTATTTTTCATTTTTACTTACATCTATTTCGACTCACATGCACTTGGAAGGTTTTTTGGGTCTCTTTTGCAGGAAAATGGGGCCCACAGGGGACAAGTGGGGTCAAAACCGACAAGATGGGACAACACTCGACCACGCCTGGTCGAGTGTCCCACTCGAGCATCAGCCAGCTTTTGGCAGACTGACACTCGACCAGACCTGCTCGAGTGTCAGGCTCGAGCGTCCTGCCTTCATGCCTATTCACATGCCTCCAAGCCTATAACTGCCAAAAGCTGAGAAAGGGGAGACATTTACTCCGAAAAATGGGTTAAATCTTTCTTTAATGCAATATCTTTTCCATTTAATTCAAAAAGATTTGATTTAATCCAAGTTCAAATTTTGAATTTGAAAAGGCTCCCCCTTGTTTTTCTCCTCTATAAAAGGAGGAGGAGCCTCTCTCCTTTCATTCACACGAAAAACATTCTCTCTCTAACATTTCTCTCTAGTTGTTCTCTCTTTTACAGAAGCAAATCATCTCTCTTTTTGTTCATCCACTACACTCGATCACCTCTGCTCGAGTGTCTTGTTCGAGTGTCCGAACATTTGCTATTCCTCCGACCTACTTTCACCATGACAGACGGCAAATCCAACAAAGCCAACCTCCTCCGCCTCAGAGCCAAAAATAATGCTCGAACAAGAAGCAATCCTTCCCAAGGAGAGTCTTCTATGGCCGCAAGCAGACCTGGCAGAAAGGAGAAGAGGAGGATGGAAGTGCAGTCGGAGAATGAGTCGGAAGAAAGAGGAGAATACATGGATGAAGACGAATTGGACCCGGACCTTGCTGCTGAAACACTCCGTGAAGATGGATATGGCGAAAGAGAGGCGGCAGAAGAAAGGGAGCTAATCCTTGCCGGAAAAAGAGAGAAGGAGATAAAGGAGAGGCATAACTCGGCAAGAGCACTAAGCGATCTACGGAGAATGGATTTTCTAGGAACCCGCTATCCATGCAAGGAAGCGCTGACCGCAATGGGGATAACAAGAGATGTAGATCTCATGCTGCAAAATTGTGGGCTGTCCACATTTGTGCAATATCCGCAAAGAGCATACAAGGAAGAGACTCTTCAGTTTTTGGCGACGGTTCAAATTGTTTTATACGATGCTGAAAACGAGAGTCTCCAAGAAAAGCAAGGTGGCGGTTACATCTTCTTTGCAATAAGAGGAAGGGACTATCGAATGACATTCAAAGCACTTAGGGACCTCTTCGAGTTCCCAAAGGCCGAATCCGAAAATTATGGACCAGATTTTGATAGAGCTGAGTTGGATGATGTGTGGAGGTTGATTGCATCAACAAGGAGCAGATTCTCATCCTCCCGTTCTAAGGCATCGCTGATCCGAAACCCGGCATTGAGGTATTTTCGAACAATCCTAGCAAATACATTTTTCTCACGTTTTACTACTGGAACAATTAATCTAGGAGAAATGGAGATGTTGGTGACTGCTCTTAAAGACATTGTTGGTACAAAGAGCGACGGATCCCCGATTATTGGAGATCGAAACAATGCTGGATTAACCATCCAGTTTGCTAACCAATTGGTCATATACCGAGATTGGGCAAGAGATAACAAAACTGGAGGACGTGATGGAAAGATCACCATTGGCGGACTTGTCACATGCATTCTAGAAAGGTGTAATGTGCCAATCGATGAGACACAATGGGCTGACCCTCGGTTCATGAACATCGATCACTTAAGGAGAAGTCAAATTTTGGCTACGACGGAAGTTCGAGGTAAGCTACTTTACTCTTTCCATCATTTACTTAGACCAAACGATTTTCTACTCTTGCCAAACAGGGAGTACACGACAATAAGAATGGGGCAAAACACGGATTTCAACCCGCCTCTAGAAGCCTTGTACGATCCCAATGGCCCTCAGCAGAGTTCATCTCCAACAAACAGCGATGAGGTGAATCCCGAGGCATATTGTTTTGAAGAATACACGATGCCACCTCGTCAAGGAGAACCGATCCGAGAAGCACACAAGCACATAGGCTTGTTGCAGAAAATGAACAAATGGTTGATGAAGAAGGTGAAGAAGCTGACTGCTAGCGACGAGGCTAGAAGGCAAGAAAACGATGATCTAAGTAGGAGAGTGGCAGCTCTAGAAAGGAACAGCGGACCACCACCACCACCACCAACAATTCGCCCAAGAAGAGCCTCCATATCCACGGATCGTGAGAGGCAACACCAACCAGCACCAGCTAGACGCTCCTCAGCAAACCCCGCAGCATTCTCATACAGAAGACCATTCGATGCAGCAGGAGCAAGCTCGAGCCAACCACTCGAGCACCAATCAGTCGAGCATTCCGAACACTCGACGGAAACGCTCGAGCAAGCTGAGCTCGAGCGTCAAAGGCATAATGACTACTACATGGAGCTCATGCGAAATGTGGCATCCGATTACTGGAATCATTAAGAGGTACAAAAACCCCTTCCTTTCATTATAAATATCATTGCATATTTTTCAATTGACTTGCTTTTACATTTCTTTTACTTAGCTTGCTTTTGCATATCTTTCACTTGACTTGCTGGTCTAGGATCCTCTTTCGGACATTTATACACACAAGGGACTGTGTGATTTAAGTTTGGAGGAGGGTTCTAGAGGATATTTGACTTTGTTTTCTGTGGTTCTTAGTTTTTATTCTTGCATTTGATCATTTGCATCACATCTAAGGCATAGAAAAACCAAAAAAATTTGAAAAAAAAATCGAAAATGCATAAGTCAAAAACAGAGTGTTCATATAGTTGCATTGCATTCATATAGGATTGAGTCTAGAATTTCGGGAATCATCTTGCTAGATAGGAAGACTTGCTAGGTTGATTGGCTAGTAACCATAGTGAACTCTTAGACTCGCGTTTTTTCCCTCTTGAACACTGATAGGTAGATCATTAACCTTTGAAACCGATACTTAGGTTGTGTCTCAAAAAGAACCTGATTTGTTACCTCATAATCGGATTCTATTTTCCAAATTAGGGGCTTGAGATACATTGCATAAGATCCTTCCTTAGGTTCAGCTAGCTAAGTAAAAAGAAAAGTATAAGGTGAATATAGAATCATCCTTCTCAAAACTCGGCTCAAAATATATGGTCTAAGATGAATGGAGATTGTGCGTAAACCCGTACCTTCTTGTGTTCATCAATAAAACCATTTCGATATCGCCTAAAATGAACCGGGACTGTGCGTAAACCCGTAATTTTTCGCGTCTCATTGATAAAGCTAATACATCGATGCCTAAAATGAACCGGGACTGTGCGTAAACCCGTACTTTTTCGAGCTTCATTGATAAAGCTAAAGCCAATAAAAACGAGTAAGGAGTTGAGAAGTGATCGAAAATGCTTAAACCATTAGTGACTAGCTGAATTTGAGGAAGTTGAATCCCAAGGTCTTTGATTAATAGCCCCTCTTGCGGACTGCACTTAAAGGAAATAGGTTTCGAATCTGAGTTTCTTAAGAGACCAACTAAGTGTTAGGGAATATTCGGTCTTGATGCTAAGCCTTGATGAAAGTAAATTGTGGTTCTTACAAAAGAATGAGGTTTCACTTGTGGGTTACGGTTTTTCAATTTGGCGAGTCATTTGTTTAAGTAATATGGTCCCATTGTCAGCAACTTCTCTTCCTTCTTAGTTCGATGCACATTTGCTTGAGGGCAAGCAAAGACTAAGTTTGGGGGAGTTGATGTGTCTGCATTTTACCACATTTTAGGACCATTATTTAGCATGTTTTGCATTCATACTTGCATTGTTATCATCGTTTTAGGTTCTTTTTAGCATAATTTGCATTATTAGTGGCGGGCATTGCATACATTGCATAAAAGGGACTTTTAGGTACTTTTTGGAGCTTATCACGGAGTGATTCGGAGTACAAGAAGACCAATGAGGAATCGACTGGCCTAAGGATGAAGTTCAAGATGCAAACTAGAAGAGTTGTCACTCGAGTCTCCGACACTCGAGCATGACACTCGACCATCACTTGGTCGAGTGCCTTTACGGGCCAGAACTAAGACTTAGGACGAAGATTGACTCTTTGGGCTTCTCTACGAAAAAGGCCCATCAAAAGCCCCTTTGTGCAAGCCCAATTGTCTTTTAGTTCTTTTTCTATTTTTCTTTCTTAAGAAAATTTCCTTTTAACTTTTAAAAGGAAATTCCCATTTTTCTTTCAAAAGGAATTTTTCCCTTTTTCTCTTTAAGTATTTTTCCTTTTTCTTTAAGATCTTTTGATCTATAAATTGTACTAGAATTTCAAGTTTCAATATACAATCTTTTCTAGCAATTTTCGAGTCTCATATTTTCACTAAGGCATTTACGATTTTTTTAGCTTTAAGTTTTATGCAATTGATTTTTGATTTTAAGTCTTTGTTTTATTTCATGAATTCTGAGTAAGTTAGTCTAGGGTTCTTGAGGAAAGGGTGAGATTAGGGGAAAACTTAGGGATTTCTAGATTTGTTTATGTTTAATTAAGGTCTTAGATCTCTTTAGTTTAAGTGTTCTTAATGCTTGTTTCTTTCTGATCAATTGAAATTCGATCTTTTGTTGAATCCCCCCCGAGAGGCGTTTGGGGAATCACTCGAACATGCTTAAATTAAGATAGCATCTTCCTAGCTCAAGAGATTGATTAGGGTGTTATTAGGCTTTGTAAGGTCCATACTTAAGGCCTCTTGAATTTCCAATCGTTGGGCGAGAGTCAAGTCAGGTTGTCTTTTAGGAGAGGTCCCATTGCGCGAGAGCGAATGTGATTACTTTTTGATTCCTTGCTTAGAGGTCATCTAAATAGGTTGATAGATAAGTCTAGAACCCCTAGGAATACCCTAATCATTGATCCTAATCCTCGAGAACCCGTTTTTCCTTTATTGAATTTTCGTGATTTTAATACTCTGCTTTAGGTTGAGATTTCGTGTTGCACTCTATCATTAGTTTCACTATTGCTTTACTCTTAATGCTCTGTTTTTACATTCTAATACTTTGTTTCGTTTTTAGCATTTTGTTCTAAAGATTTCATTGTCACTTAGGATAGATAAACCACTCGCTAAAACCGAATTTGGCTTGGATTAGAATATGTAGATTATATCTTGATTGCTAGTTACTCTCCCATTGGATTGACACCATACTGTACTGCAATTGATTAAATAGACAGTTTGGTATTTGAGAAAACACCGCAAAAACTTGTTTATCAACTACTGGAACCACTAGAGAGGTACCAAAAACCCTTCCTTTCATTGTAAATACCATTGCATATTTTTCACTTGACTTGCTGGTCTAGGATCCTCTTTCGGACTTTTATACACACAAGGGACTGTGTGATTTAAGTTTTGGGGGAGGGTTCTAGAGGATATTTGACTTTGTTTTCTGTGATTCTTAGTTTTTAATCTTTGCATTTGATCATTTGCGTTATATCTAAGGCATAGAAAAACCAAAAATATTTTCTTTAGCATATTTTTAGATTGCATTACATCTAAGACATAGAAAACCCATAAAAATTTGAAAAATCGAAAAAGCATAAGTCAAAAACAGAGTGTTCATGTAGCTGCATTGAATTCATATAGGATTGAGTCTAGAGTTTCGGGAATCATATTGCTAGATAGACAGACTTGCTAGGTTGATTGGCTAGTAACCATAGTGAACTCTTAGACTTGCGTTTTTTCCCTCTTGAACAGTGATTGGTAGATCATTGACCTTTGAAATCAATACTTAGGTTGTGTCTCAAAAAGAACCAGATTTGTTGCCTCATAATCGAATTCCATTTTTTTTCCAAATTAGGGGCTTGAGATACATTGCATAAGATCCTTCCTTAGGTTCAGCTAGCTAAGTAAAAAGAAAAAGCATAAGATGAATATAGAATCATCCTTCTCACTCGGCTCAAATTATATGGTCTAAGATGAACGGGGATTGTGCGTAAACCTGTACCTTCTTGTGTTCATCAATAAAACCATTTCGATATTGCCTAAGATAGACCGGAACTGTGCGTAAACCCGTACTTTTTTCGCGTCCTATTAATAAAGCTAATACATCGATGCCTAAGGTGAACCAGGACTGTGCGTAAACCCGTACTTTTTCGTGTTTCATTGATAAAGCTAAAGCCAATAAAAACGAGTAGGAGTTGAGAAGTGATCGAAAATGCTTAATCCATAGTGACTAGCTGAATTTGAGGAAGTTGAATCCCAAGGTCTTTGATCAATAGCCCTTCTTGCGGACTGCACTTAAAAGAAATAGGCTTCGATTCTGAGTTTCTTAAGAGTCCAACTAAGTGTTAGGGAATATTCGGCTTTTATGCTAAGCCTTGATGAAAGTAAATTGTGGTTCTTACAAAGGAATGAGGGTTCACTTGTGGATTACGGTTTTTCAGTTTGATAAGTCGTTTGTTTAAGTAAGATGTTCCCATTGTTAGCAACCTCTCTTCCTTCTTAGATCAACGCATATTTTCTTGAGGGCAAGCAAAGACTAAGTTTGGGGGAGTTGATGTGTCTGCATTTTACCACATTTTAGGGGCATTATTTAGTATGTTTTGCATTCATACTTGCATTATTATCATTGTTTTAGGTTCTTTTAAGCATAATTTGCATTCTTAGTGTTGGGCATTGCATAGATTGCATAAAAGGTATTTTTAGGCACTTTTTGGAGCTTATCTTGGAGTATTTCGGACTACAAGAAGACCAATGAAGAATCGTCTGGCCTAAAGTTGAAGTTCAGGATGTGAACTAAAAGATTTGGCACTCGAGTTTTGACACTCGAGCATTACACTCGACCATCACTTGGTCGAGTGGATTTGCGGGCCAGAACTAAGACTTTTGACGAGGATGACATCTTGGGCTTCTCTGCAAAAAAGGCCCATCAATACCTACTTGTGTAAGCCCAACAACTATTTTAGACTTTTTCTATTTTCTTTCTTAAGGAAATTTCCTTTTCACTTTTTAAAGGAATTTCCCATTTTTCTTTCTAGGGAATTTTCCCTTTTTCTCTTTAAATATTTTTCCTTTTTCTTAAAGATCTTTTGATCTATAAATTGTACTAGAATTTCCAGTTTTACTATACAATCTTTTCCAGCAAAAATGTCGAGTTCTCTCTTAATAGCAATTTATGATTTTTAGTCTTAAGTTTATGCAATTGATTTTCGATTTTAAGTCTATGTTTTACTTCATGAATTCTGAGTAAGTTAGTCTAGGGTTCTTGAGGAAAGGGTGAGATTAGGGGAAAACTTAGGGATTTCCAGATTTATTTATGTTTGATTAAGGTCTTAGATCTCTTTAATTTAAGTGTTCTTAATGCTTGTTTCTTTCTGATTAATTGAAATTCAAGTTAAGATAAGATAAGATAAGATCAAGGTCTTAGAGAGGCGTTTGGGGAATCACTTGAACATGCTTAAGTTAAGATAACATCTTCCTAGCTCAAGAGATCGATTGTCTAGGGTGTTATTAGGCTTTGTAAGGTCCATACTTAAAGCCTCCTGAATTTCCAATCGTTGGGCGCGAGTCAAGTCAAGTTGTCTTTTAGGAGAGGTTCCATTGCGCGAGAGCGAATGTGATTACTTTGTGATTCCTTGCTTAGAGGTCATCTAAATAGGTTGATAAACAAGTCTGGAACCCCTAGGAATACCCTAATCATTGATCCTTAACCTCGAGAACCCCTTTTTCCTCTATTGAATTCCCGAGCATTTTAATACTCTGCTTTTAGGTCGAGATTTGGTGTTGCACTTCATTTCGTTTTGCTATTGCTTTATTTTCAACACTCTGTTTTTACATTCTATTTTCATGTCTCGTTTTTAGCATTCTGTTTTAGGATTTCGCTTTCACCTAGATTCGGTCACTACTCACTTAATTGAATCTGGCTTAGATTAGGATAAGTAGATTACATCTTGATTGCTAGTTACTCTCCCAGTGGATTGACACCATACTGTACTACGATTGATTAGATAGACAGTTTGGTATTTGAGAAAACACCGTAAAAACGTCTTTATCAAATAGATTATCACGTTGGACGTTCTCCTCTAGTTTACCTTGCACACTCAAAGACCTTTTAGCTACCAAAAGATCACCTTTGGTTGCAGGTAACTCCAGCTCATCTTGAGATGACATAGAATCTGAAACCACTTCTTCTTCAGTTTAATACTCTCCATTGACTCTAAGTATTATGGCCCTCTTGTTTGAACATTCATTTGAATAATGTCCCCTGCTATGACACTTAAAACATTGCACATCACGATTTCTTGTAGAAGAGGGTTCACCTTTACCTTTGACCTCTTATCGGCTAGTATTCGGCTTGGATTCAAACTTTGGTTTTGGAACAATTTTTTCTTCGCGTGAGTAGCTAGGACGTTGAGTAATAGAACTTATGCCATAAGTTTGACGTGTGCTACCCTTCCTCTTGAGCTGCTGCTCCACCAAGATAGCCATGCAACATATCTTCCAATTCCACATAGTGTTGCATCTCTACTCGGTCTTGGATCTCACAATTCAAACCGCTAAGAAATCTGGCCATGGTAGCCTCACGATCTTCTTCTACATCGGCTCTCATCATAAGTATTTCCATCTCTTGAAAATAATCCTCCACACTTCGGGTGCCTTGCACCAATCTCCTAAGTTTTTGATGTAACTCTCGGTGATAGTGACTAGGAACGAACCGTCGTCTCATCAAGGTTTTCATGTCTTCCCAAGTCTCAATGGGTCTTTCTCTATTTCTTCTCCTGCTTGTCACCACTTGATCCCACCAATTAATAGCATAATCATAAAATTCAGTGGCTGAAACTCGTACCTTGTTTAGCTCGGAATAGTTTTGACAATCAAAAACGAGTTCAATCTTTTTCTCCCATTCGAGATAGGCATCTGGATCTTTCTTTCCTTGAAATGATGGAATTTTCAGCTTAATTCCCCTAAAGTATCTTCAGCCCGACCTATTTCTTCCCTACCTCGTCTAGGTCTCCTTCGACTCGAGGTAGATGAGTGTCCATCTCGACCATAGTAGTCAACACCGCCTCTTTGTACTTCTGCCGGTGGTGGATCTCCTTGTATGTTAGGCAGCCGAGGTTGTTGCCTTAGTGTTATCTCATTTTGAACTTGATCCAAACGTTCATTGACTGCAAGTTGCGAAATCCCGAAGGAATCGTCACTCCAAGTTGTAAAGGATAGTCCTTGGTCTTGAAAGAAGTTGAGTAAGCCCCACCTTAGGTATATCAAACCTAAGATTGTTGTTTTTTCAACTCACCTTCAATTAAGCAAGGTGGTGGAACCACAGAATGTTGACTCGAGTAGCCTCCACCTTTAGTATATCAAACCAAAGATTATTGATGTTTCGACTCGCCCCTTCACGCCAATGGCTAGGAATGGCCACACAAGTGTGATGTAAATCACTTGATAAACCAGTTTGATCCCTTGGATATGACACACCAAGAAAGATCGAAAAGTTCACAAAGAAGAAAAGAGAATCACTCTCAAATTTATTGATAAAAAAAGTTGGATGTTCATAAATGAGAATTACATGAGTTTATAAAGAAGAGAAAAGACTCTCTAGATTCCTCTAAACTTATTGAATGTCTTAAATATGAAGAGTAAAGACTACTAAGTAAATGACAAGTAAATGTCACAATTTACTATGACTTGAATGAGAATGACTCTTGAAATTTTGGCATCCAAAATATCTTTTAGTCTTCCAAATTCGTCACTATTCATGGACTGAACTTTAAGACTTGATTTAGGACTTCTCTTGGACTTGTAGAAGGCTCAAAGTGGTTTGGACTTGGCAAGTATAAAGTTCAATAGATTCCTTATATTGTTCTTTGTCCAAAAGGCCTTGAATAAATCCACAAATGCTCTCCTTGATTTGTTTAGCCCGTGATCTTGTAATTGGACCGACTGGAATCTCCAAAGCTCTCTCGTGATCTTCATTGCTTAGCTCCAAGTTCTCCTTAGCTTCCTTTATGTTTTCCTTGATCATATCATAATGTTTCCTTTGATAATTTAAGTTGTGTGGCTTGTATTATGGCAAAACATTGCAAAACTATTTTTCCGAATTCTAGTACAATTTATGAAAAATGCTTTGATTTGGTTATTTTGGATGTATGGACATCACCATGCGTAATAGGATCCTAGATGGTAGGATCCTAAGACCATCGGATGCAGGACAAGACATAGACTTGGTTGTCGAGTTTCGAGCTAAACACACCAAAGATAAAGGGGAGACGGCCTTCCTTGGGAAACATGTCAAAGACAAAGGGGAGACAAGCTTATTAGACATGCTTCAACTGTATAAACTCAATGTCTCACCCAACAATCAAGAACCGGAGCAGCAAACAAGGAGTTCACTTCAACAATCTTCCCTAGAGGATCAGGAAGACATATGCACACTTATCAAGGGGCTCCAGATGCTACCAAGAGAATTAAAACATTAAGTTTATTTATATGGATTCCTGACTCAATTATCTAAGTACTCGAGGTTCAATCAGCCAAATCTAACCTTGGAACCAAAAGTTATCAATTTTACAAGTTGGACCTTCTGTACTAAGGCCTTATGCGCGACAACGTCAACTTTCGAGCAACATAGCACAGCTCAGGAGCGGCATTCACTCCAGGACAACTTTGAGATTATTCTTGGGCCTTTCAGTGATCCAAAATGACCAAAAACGCATCAAAAGCCCGACGGATCCTCCAGATACCCGCTTTACAAGAAGAAGGGCCAAACCGAATCTGTTTAAGGAAATTCCGGGAGCAACTTCCCTTCAGAGCTTGCAAATTTATGTGTGGCGACCAGGAGACACTCTAAGAAATTCAGAAGCATCCAGGAGAGTCTTCCCATGCTCCAAAACGCAGAGGATTATGCGAATCCTCCCCATTGAAGACTTTCCACATCCGGCCGATCACCAAATCTTCTCCAACAACTCTAAGAACGAAGACCCTCATCACTTGTCCGTTGGACACTTAATTATTTGATATTTCCTTCCCATTTTAAGCATATTACCATTGTAGCATTGAGCCTATATAAGCTCAAGCCTTTCTTTGTATTTTTCAGACTTGAAAATACGTAAAACACTTGAATGATGAAATTCTCTTTGTTAGAATACTTAGCCGCCTTCTCTTTCTTTTGAGGATTCAAGAATGAGAGACGAGTCAAGCTTGTGAGGATTCCAACTTGATGGATCCGAGATTATCAGAGGAATAATCACCCTCCTTTGTGGTTCTCATTCACACAATTCCGCCAAAAACTAGTCTTCATCGGTTTGGACTCACCAAGGTTGAGCCGTTGAATTCATATCCGAGACGTTACAACCAAGGCTCCTATCATCTGGTATCAGAGCCAAAAGGTCCTACCTCAGGTTGTGTTTATCCAACTTTATCTTTTACATTTCTATTTTGTTTTGTCTTTGCTTTCTTATAAATCGAAAAATCCATAAAAGTTGTTTTCATCTATTTTGTTTCAATTTTATAAAATCCATAAAAATATAATTTCTTTTGTTCTTGTTAGTTTGAAAGCCATAAAACCCATGCAAATTGTTGTGTTGATTTTTAGAATATTTTTGCTATTTTATTTGTTAAAAAGAAAACCAAAAACGAATTGTGTTTCTGTTTTGTTCTTTTGATTATTTCATTGTTTTAAAAAAGAAAAGAAAATCATAATCATTGTTCTTGCTTGTCATTTTTGTGTTTAATTTTCAAGACTTTTAATCCTTTAATTGTTTTGTTTGTCTTTGATTTGTTCAAGTACTCTCAATGACATACTATAAAGAGAATGAGGAGAGTTACTCCTATGAATCTAATTGGAGTCTTAGAAATGATCAATCTTCAGCCAGCAAGAATGAGGATTTTGACGACCTATGGAATGATGACAACTATGATTCAGAATATAAAGAGGATCCATATGGTGCCACGCTTGAACCTGACCCACCAGACTATCACCAAGACTACACCAACGACACACATCAAATTGAATCATGGAGCAATGAAACGGAAACTGCATACAGTTATGAGGATGAACCTGAACGTGATGTGAAAGTTTGTCATGACAAAAATCCTCTTATTCATGATATGAAAAGCCCTACAATCATGGAGTTTTAGCACCAAGAGGGCAAAGCTATACCAACCACACAAGACGTCCTAGACAACATATTGGTGTAAGTAATAGCTTTAATACGTGTGGTCCTAATCTTCCATCCTTTTCAGGAAAAGAAGGTTATCTACAGTGGAAAGACGCTATGGAGGATTACTTTTGGAGACATAAGGTCCTTGAGGAGGAAAAAATGTCTTTAGCTATAAGCGCCTTACGGGGAAAAGCACAATCATTGTGGAAGCAAGAAGAAAAGTGGAGTGCATACTATAGAGAACCAAAGTACACTTGGGGAAATCTCAAAGGGTTTCTTCATGAGCAATATGTCACACGCCAATTGCCTTCAAGGAGTTACTCAAAGAAGACTTCACAACCCATCGTGAAGCACCCACCAATTTCAACCTCCATGAGTGAAACAAAGCATATTGTCCAAGGGTCTATGGTGACACCAAAAGTAGTAGCCAACGTCACGGGAATGGTCATACACATTCAAGCCCAGCTGGCCAAGCTCGATTCGCAACTAGAACACATCGAACGTGGAACACCGGACGTATGTACCAACGTACATGTAGCCCGCCAACATCAACCATACAGCCGTACAGAAGGAGCTGCCACCCACATTGATCGAGGCCAAAACCATGAGGTCTCAACCCGACATACCAAGCCGCACATCCAGAAGAAGTCAACCTTCCCGCCCCAGCAAATAATGACATCGACCAACACATTGGAAGCACTTGAGGTACCTAGTAGTGTTGATATGTCTTTCCCCACCAGTCTATCTTGTTTTAGGTACCAAGAACGTGGAGGCATGTACCAAGGATACACGAACAACCAGACGGAGACTTTCGTAGCCGAGAGTAGGCTTGAGTTTCACGGTAACCTGAATGGTAGACCAGCAAAACAACAAGAAGAAGCGCCCCATGCTGTCACAAGAATTCCTATAAGAGATACACCATCACACAAACTACAAGTCATACTAGAGGAAGGTAAGTCCTTCAAACCTTCAAATTTGAAAGATGTGGTTTGTTATAGGTGTCATAAGAAATGTCACTTGGCTGTGAAATGTCTAGTTAGGCAAGAGACTAAAATCCTAACACTAGAACTGAAAACGGATTCACATAAGCCAACTAATAATCTAGACATTTCGGATTTTATACTTTCCAATTCTAGTATAATGCATTTGCCTTTGTCGAAGGATGTTGAGACAGGTATGGGATCCACGAAGGAGTCAAAGAGCATCATACCAACTTTGCTAATCAAAGAAGAACCACCAGATATCCACCAACAAGTGATTACTAAAGAAGAATACATACGCACCAAGGATGCAAAACCAGAAGGAACTTTGGTTCATCTCAATGGAGTTATAGACCCAATTCCACTCAATCTTTCAAAGGAGGAGGTGGACTGCATGCTATTCCGTATACCCCTAAAGGAAAATCCACCGGACCCAACACCGCGTTCTCCCACAAGTCACAATCGAGGTAAGATCCTAGACTCTCAAGGCCAAATGACACCTAACTTGCTTTCTCTCGGTGCAGGTAAATTAGTTATGAGGACAAAACCTTTTGAAGAAGGAGAGAATAATAGGATCCTAGATGGTAGGATCCTAAGACCATCGGATGCAGGACAAGACTTAGACTCGGTTGTCGAGTTTCAGGCTAAATACACCAAAGATAAAGGAAAGACGGCCTTCCTTGGGAAACATGTCAAAGACAAAGGGGAGACAAGCTTATTAGACATGCTTCAGCTGTCTAAACTCAATACCTCACCCAGCACTCAAGAACCAGAGCAGCAAACATGGAGTTCACGTCCACAACCTTCCCTAGAGGATCAGGAAGACATACACTCACTTATCAAGGGGCTCCAGACGCTACCAAGAGAATTACAATATGGAGTTTATTTCTATGGATTCCTGACTCAATTATCTAAATACTCGAGGTTTAGTCAGCCAAATCGAACCTCGGAGCCGAACGTTATGAATATTACAAGTTGAACCTTCTGTACTAAGGCCTTATGCTCGACAATGTCAACTTTTGAGCAACATAGCCCAGCTCAGGAGCGGCCTTCAATCAGGACAACTTGGAGATTATTCTTGGGCCTTTTAGTGATCCAAAGTGACCAATACCGCATCAAAAGCCCGATGGATCCTCAAGATACCAACTTTACAAGAAGAAGGGCCAAACCGAATATGTTTAAGGAAAGTCTGGGAGCCACTTCCTTTAAGAGTTTGCAAACTTATGTGTGGTGACCAGGAGACACTCTAAGAAATTCAGAAGCATCCAGGAGAGTCTTCCCATGCTCCGAAATGCGGAGGATTAGGCGAATCCTCCCCATTGAAGACTTTCCTTATCCGGCCGATCACCAAATCTTCTCCAGCAGCTCTAAGATCGACGACCCTCATCACTTGTCTGTTGGACACTTAATTATGTGATATTTCCTTCCTATTTTAAGCTTATTACCGTTGTAGCATTGAGCCTATATAAGCTCAAGCCTTCCTTTGTATTTTTCAGACTTGAAAATACATAAAAACACTTGAATGATGAAATTATCTTTGTTAGAATACTTAGCCGCCTTCTCTTTCTTTTGAGGATTCAAGAACGAGAGACGAGTCAAGCTTGTGAGGATTCCAACTTGAAGGATCCGAGATTATCAGAGGAATAATCACCCTCCTTTGTGGTTCTCATTCACACAATTCCGCCAAAAACTAGTCTTCATCGGTTTGGACTCACCAAGGTCGAGCCGTTGAATTCATATCCGAGACGTCACTACCGATGCTCCTATCAGTGCGTATCTAGGGATAATCTTAAGTATTTTGTCACTTTTATTGATGAAAAATCCAAATATACTTGGCTCACATTAATCCTATCTAAAGATCGCGTGTTTGATGAATTTATTAATTTCCAAAATTATGTAACTTATCAATTCAATGCTAATTTCAAGGTCCTAAGATTGGACAATGGGGGAGAATACACAAGCACAAAATTTTGAGATCATCTTAACAAAAATGACATAATACATCAAACGAGTTGCCCTTACACACCCCAACAAAATGGTGTGGCGGAACGCAAGAATAGGCACCTCATGGAGGTTGCTCGTTCAATGATGTTCCACATGAAGGTTCCCAAAAGATATTGGGGAGATGCGGTTATGGCGGCTTGCTATCTCATAAACCTGATACCAACAAAAGTCTCAAAAGACTCATCTCCATTTGAAGTTCTCAACGGTAACAATCCTTCTATTAATAATCTTAGAGTATTTGGATGTTTTTGCTTTGTGTTAATCCCAAGAGAACAAAGGAGCAAATTGGACTCAACGAGTACCAAGTGCATGTTCCTCGGATATTCAACAACGCAAAAGGGATACAAGTGGTATGATCCAACCACTAATCATACATATGTCTTTAGTGATGTCAAATTCCTTGAGGAACATAGCTATTTTGAGAAAATAGATTGGGAGAGTTTGAAGGATCTTTCACACTCCACCTCAAGATCGAGCCGCAAGTCTCCGGCATATACTTAGTCATTTGGGAAACCCAACTGGGGAAAATGAGGAGAAAATTAGTCATAATGGGAATAAGTAGAATCAGAATGAAGGAGCGGTGTGTTCTCTTGACCTTCTACCATCAGAATATAGGGCTTATCTTGGAAAAATTGAGACACACCACATCCCTAAGACGTATGAGGAAGCTAAAGGGATCAAAGAATGCTGTGAAGCGATCAATGCCGAGGCTAGTGCCATGGAGAAAAATAATACATGGGAAGAAGTAATCCTTCCTCCGGGAAAGAAGGCAGTAAGCTCACGGTGGCTTTTCACTATCAAGTTCAAAAGCACCGGAGAAATTGAACGCCACAAAGCCCAACTAGTTGCAAGGGGTTTCACACAAACATATGGTGAGGATTATGTGGGGAAACCTTCGCTCCGGTGGCCAAAATTCACACCATCCGAGTAGTGTCTCACCTGCTACCAACCTAGCTTGGGAACTTTGGCAAATGGATGTCAAAAACGCCTTTCACCAAGGAGAGCTTGAAGAATAGGTATACATGCAACCGTCTCCCAGACTTGAACACAAAGTATCTCCCGGGAAAGTCCTTTGACTAAGGAAGGCTATCTACAACTTAAAACAGTCCCCAAGAGCATGGTTTCATAAGTTGAGCATAACTCTCCTAGCTAGGGGATTTAAAAGGTCGGAAGCCGATCATACCCTATTTCATCGTCAAACGAACAAAGGGATAATGGTGGTGCTTATATATGTGGATGACTTGATCATTTCCGGCAATGACAAGGATGGTATTGTTGACACTAAATACTATCTTAAATTTGTTTTTGATATTAAGGATATTGGAGAACTAAAGTAATTTCTACGGATTGAAGTTTGTCGTACATCGGAAGGCTTATTTCTATCCCAAAGAAAGTACACCCTTGATCTCTTGAATGATACATGAAAATTAGGTTGTAAATCAGCCAAGACCCCTCTAGAAGATGGCTACAATGTCGCGAGAAAGGGGGAGAAAAACGATGAACCGCTTGAGGATGCAACCCAATACCGTAGACTTGTAGGAAAATTGATATACTTTACCATCACTAGACCAGACTTATGATTTGCCGTCAACCAAGTTAGTCAACACATGCAAAATCCTACAAAATACCATTGAAGTATGGTGGATCGCATCTTGTGTTACCTCAAGGGAAGCCCATGTCAAGGAATTTGGATGGAAAAGAATGACAACACCGAGATTGTGGGGTATTGTGATGCGGATTGGAATGGGGATCGTAATGATAGGAGATCAACTACCGATTATTGCACCTTCATTGGAGGCAACTTGGTGATATGGAAAACAAATAAGCAAAATGTTGTATCATGCTCTAGTCCCGAGGCGGAATATAGAGCAATGAAGAAACTTACCAATGAGTTGAAATGGTTAAAAGCCCTTCTCAAGGATCTTGGAATTGAGCAAGCTCATCCCATCACCATGCAATGTGACAATCAAGCCGCCTTACATATAGCCTCGAACTCAATTTTTCATGAGAGGACGAAGCACATTGATATTGATTGCCACAAAGTCCGGGATAAGATTCTTGAAGGAGTGATCTTACCATGCTTTACAAAGAGTAAGTATCAATTGGCGGATATCTTCACAAAGGCCGCGAGTCCCAAGGTACGTGATCACATATACCCCAATCTTGGACTCACGAATATCACACGCATGAGACCCGAGGTGAAAGCGACAGGTCTCGGGATAGCCTAAATCTCTCTATCCCCTCAACGGTCATCTCCTAGCGGCGACTAGGGTTTTCTTTTGCAAAAATACTGTAACCCCTATATATATATATGTCTCCGTTGTAATCTTGATACACCTAACAATTCTCAATCAATGGAAACTTCGAGCATTCTCTCAATCCCGTCTCATACTCTCACCTATCTTCACTAAAATATAACAGGGAAAACCTCTCAAGATCTTGCAGTCTGTTATAAATCTTACACAAAAGACTAAACTTGCTAAGGACTAAGGATTTCTCTTTGAGAGAATTGTGTTCTTTATAAATATGAAAGTTGGGTGATTTGTTACACGGCTGTAAGGAGACCTTATATAAGGATCCTATCAGCTAGCCCTAAGGTCGACTCACTTAAAGAAAAAGGAAAATATGGGTCGCAGCCCATTAACAAAAAGGAAACAAGAAAAATGGCAAATAACAAGAAAAATGACAAATTTCTAAGTTAGTGTTTTGGTGGCTCATTAAACTAAAATAAAATCCCTACAAAAACCTATGGACCTTAAGACTCTTTATCCTAAGGTGCTGGAGTTGTTGGGCTTGGTGTCCTGCAAAAATATTTATCGTAAACACAAAACAAACTTTGTAGGGCGCGCGCGATAAAGGGTCAAGTCTTGTCAGTTACTTCTAGGTCGGGTCTTGTTGATTCTTGGTCCTCTTGGTTCTAAAGGGTCTTGAATATCTTGGTCCTCCTCTTGTCGTGTTGCTTGGTATTGACTTTCATTCTTGATCTTTTCCGCGCTCCTTGTAGAAGTCCCGATGTCGATCTTGGAGCGCTCACGGAAGGGCGTTCCGGGGAGGGAGTGTTCTCTTCCTAGTTCAAGATGTCAGCTACAGTTTCTCTTATTTGTTCTCTCAGCTTATGTGTCCTAGCTCGAGTCATTGGCCTTCCTAGTTCAACCATCTTGATGCCCTCATCATTCCGTCCCTCTTAAAGATGCTCCATCTCGGGTGCATCATCATCGTCGACATGGAACGGGGATAGGTCAGCAACATTGAAACTTCAAGAGATATTGAACTGATAAGGTAGTTACAATCGGTAGGAATTGTCGTTGATCCGTTCAATTACTCGGAAGGGACCATCGCCCTAGGGCGCGAGCTTGGACTTGCACTTGTTCGGGAAGCGCTCCAGGCGCATGTGTACCCAAACCCAATCTCCTGGGTTGAATATCACAACCTTGCGCCTTTTGTCCTCTCTTTGCTTGATTCCTTCAGCCTTCTATTCCAAATTCACCTTGACTTTGAGATGTAATTTGCGGACTAGTTCGGCTTTGGCACTTGCGTCCATGTCAAGGTAATGGCATGGAGGGAGTGGTGTAAAATCTATTGGCGTCAAAGGGTTGAAACCATATACCACTTCAAATGGTGAAAACTTAGAAGACGAATGATTAGGTCGGTTATAAGCAAATTCAACCATAGGTAAATAAGAGAGCCAATTGGTTAAATTCTTATCGACCATAGCTCTAAGTAAGATCCCTAGAGAACAGTTTACCACTTCAATTTGACCGTCGGTTTGGAGATGACAAGTGGTTGAGAAGAGCAACTTGGTGCCTAATTTTCGCCACAAGGTCCTCCAAAAGTGGCTTAGGAACTTGGCGTCCCGATCGGAAACAATAGTCCTCGAAACTCCATGTAGGCGCACCACTTCATTGAAGAATATGTCGGCGATTTGTGATGCGTCATTGGTCTTGTCACAAGGTATGAAGTGAACCATCTTTAAAAAACAGTCGACTACAACAAAGATTGAGTCCTTGTGCTTTATCTTTGGCAATCCTAAAACAAAATCCATTGAGATATCCTCCCAAGAGGCATTAGGAGTAGGTAAAGGGAGATAAAGACCATAAGTGATGAGGCCATCGACCATAGCAACCATAGCCTCTTGATCACCGCAGCTATCCAGCGCATTCCAACCATCCGGGACGGACCAGACACCTGAAGCAAGATCGAGGCCATCCGAGACAAGTTCATCGACTCAATCGGCACGATACTCAACCTAATCGAGCCCATAGCCGAGACGGACTTAACCCAACTCAAGCCGCCACAAGAAGACGAGATGTTTACACCTCTGATCATGGAAAGTTCTACACAGACAAGAGACGTAACTCCATCCGCAACATACAGCAAAGACCGCACGCATGTGATCCGCATATTTGCCCAGGTAGGTATGTGCTTTACCGTTTCTATGCCTACAGGTACGATCACGGCTCCACTTCCTTAAGCCCGTGATACTGTCTAGGTTCGTTTGGTCCAAGAAGCTTGTATAGTTGTCGACATTGTGTCAACATACTTGTCATCCTTGGACCATATTTATTGTTTTGATTTTGTTTCCCTTTCATTTGATCCCGTCTTTATATTGCGGGATTCTTGTTTCCTTTTTGTTTGATTTCGTGTTTATGTTGACGGATTTTGTTACCGTTTCCCATTGAAGGCCCCCAGCCATCAAACCATTATTATATAAGGTTCCTTTTTGGCATTTGTTTATTTCACCTTTGAATTAATAAAGATAAACATTTTCTTTCTAGCACGGCCGCCATTCTTCTTTGAGGATTCAAGACGAGAAACGAGTTCATTCTTGTGAGGATTCCAAAACTTGAACGAATTCAAAATTATCAAGGGATTCACCACCATCCTTATGGTTCTCACTTCACATCCGCCCATTTCCATCTTTTCGAAAGTTCGGATTCACCAAATTCGGACCAAAGAAAAGTCCTCATCACCGAGGCTCGTATCATTTGGTATCAGAGCCGAAAGGTTCTACGGTAACACTCTGAAACGTTCACCTTTCATCTCTTATCTTTACTTCATTCCATATTTTTCCGATTAGATTTTTAGAAGTTCTAGGAGTCACCAAACTCTAGTAGTGATAAAATCCGGTCATTTGTTTATTTTCTTTCATCTATTAAAAAAAAACCATGCAAATTGTTTTCACATTTTATTGTTCTTCGTGTTCATCTTGTTCTTTGTGTTCTTGAAAAAAACAAATTATAAAAAAAACGTTGTTTGATTCTCGCTTTTAAGTTATTTTCACCTTCTTATTGTTTGTTTTAAATTCGGAGATTTTCAATTGGAATTGTTTCCTTATTTAAAACTAGCTGTTTGAATCTAAGTTTTAATTCATTTCTTTTGAATTTATTGATTCAAGACTTAGTAACTTTTCTCGTTTGGTTTTGAGTTCACAAGTTTTACAATGTCGGTAAATACAAATAGGAATCCGGCAAGGAGATTCCAGCCAGCCAACTTACCGGACTCACGTATGCTCTAATCAACATCCGTACACAAAAATGCACAGATAAGCAAGCGAATGGCACGACGAGAACATCCACCACCAGCACCACTACCACCTGCAGTACCACCAGACCAATTCCACACGAACCGAACAATCGAGCAACCGTTGAGAAGAAAAATGAAACAATGGACCAACTACACGGATAATGATGGCGATGAGCAGACCGAATCTAACTCAGACAAACAGCCCTTACCACGTACAACCCGACCAAGCCATCGAGCAAACCGCCAATAAACCGAACAATACGCAAGAGGCGTACTGCAGCAAACCAAACACAATCGAGGCATCCCATATGACCGAGACCCAAATGACCGAGACTATGGCGACACACATAGGCGTGATAACAAAGGGCCGGTTCGACATGCTGATCTCAAAATCACCGCCCCAACCTTTGTCGGATGCGTCAATCCATAAGCATACTTGGACTAGGAGAGACGGTTAGATAATATCTTCGATTGTTACGAATATCCTAACCGCAAGAAAATTTCTTTTGCAGCGACACAGCTAACCGAAGGAGCTCTTGCTTGGTGGGATCGAGAGGTAGCAGATCGTAAATGCTACTGGACCGGACCGATCGATAATTGGGACGAGATGAAACGTCTCATGAGGCGACCGTACGTTCAATCCTACTATCCCCGGGAACCAAGAGCGTAGAAAAATACTTTGACGAATTCGATCTCCTGAAGAACCGGCTTGAAGTAGATGTAAGGTTTTTAAGCAAATTCGACAATTATCAATTGACTAATCTAGCAAAATCCTAAACCCTAGGTCTTGTATTAAATTAATTGAATATGATAAATAGAGGACTCTATTATACCTGAAGTTTGGTTAGCGCAGCGGAGGTAAGATCATGTATAAGATCAACAAGTGCTCCAAGTGTAGCACCTCTATTGATAATCCACACGCACGCAAGTATGAGAGAAGTTTGCTAAAACTTTGTGTGCATTTCTCTTAGGGTTTCGACTTGTGCAATGAGCGAGTAGGATTTCTCCACTAATCAAAAACGTGCCCTATATCATATATATAAGGAGTTTAAGTTAACCTAATTAATTCCTAATTGAACTAAGATTAATTTAGGCCCAGCCCATAACACCTAATTAATTCTAGGATTAATTTAGGCCCAGCCCAAAACACCTAATTAATTCATAGTTGAATTATGATTAATTTAGGCCTGACCCAAAACACATGTTCTCATCCGAAACCATGTATTATTACGCTCAAGTCACGAATCATTCCTATAATGATCATTTCCTATTGAATTGTCTCTATTTGCTTAGGTGTGTGACCCAATAGGATCATATAGTACTAGCAGTGAGTATCTCCACTCACAGATTATAAGTGGACTCTAGCAAGCCATTACAATCCCTAGTACCATATGATTTTTTCTAATCTCGATGTTAGAACCAACCACACGAGTAAGTACAAATGATTGTAGGACATTCCCAACAATCTCCCACTTGTACTGGAATCATATATTCCCAAAATCCCTTTGTCTCCATATCTCTATCTGCTTTAAGGCAAGAGTTCGTGTCATCCTTATTTTAATGAGCCAGATCAATGTTCATCGAATTTGAATTTGTACTCATAGAGCAAACAAGCGTCTATCACCTTGTTTGAGCACGACCATGCATTTTACAGTATCAAATCTTTCGAAGGGCCCAGAGATATCTTTCTCCCGTATATAGGAGGGACAAATTCCATCTTATTCCATCCTCTGTTCCTTTCTCACATTTCATGATCTGTCCGAAAAATTCCTTTATAACCACCAGTTACGGTTGGCGTTTGAAAATTTCAAAACACACCAATTCATGTGCAAGAAAACAGCATGAACTCAGGTCTAAGGACTATGCTCTATAGTTGTATGAGAATATCTTATGACACTCATTATACGATCTCGTAGAGTTTTCATAGCGGGTCATTTCAGATGCTATGTTCATGTGATACACATCTATGTGATTGACTTGATACTTATTATCAATGACTCCATGAAACTTAGTCATCAGTCACCTCACATACTAGTCTATCTCGTTATTAGTATCCCACTTTAATAACCATTGACTAGGGAATGAAATAATTCATGCATTTTACGCCTATAGGGTTTCATGACCAAGTCCTCAACTTGATGACCTATAAGAATGTCATGATTATTTCAAGATAAATATTTAATACAAGTATTAAATAGAAATGAAATAATTTCATTAAAACATAACCAAAGTATGTTTACATCATAACATAAAACTATTATAACTCCCACTGGAACTAAGATTACATCTTAAGATACCTAAGACCTATGTCATTGGCATGATACTCATGCTTAGTCTGTGAAAGTACCATTCAGGAACCCGGTTTTGACATCCATCTGCCAAATCTCATAATCATAATGAGCAGCAGTCGCTAAGAGAATCCGAATAGACTTAAGCATAGCTACTGAAGAGTAGGTTTCATCATAGTCAACACCGTGGACTTTTTTGAAACCCTTAGCTACCAGTCTAGCTTTATAAATCTATATGTTATCATCCACATCAAGTTTCTTCTTGAAAACCCATTTACACTCGATTGCTTTCGCACCATGAGGTAAATCTACCAACGACCAAACTTGGTTTTCTGGCATGGATTCCATTTTGGATTGTGTGGCCTTTAACCACTTTTTGGATTCAGGGCCCATCATTGCTTCTTTGAAGTTTGCAGGTTCATTGTTGTCAACGAACAAAAAATCCTGTCCTTCAGTCACAAGGAATCCTAGATATCTCTCGGTTTCATGATAAATTCTACAGGATCTGCGAACTTCAGGCTCTACAGGTGTTGATTCGACAACATCTTGCGAGTCTAACTGCTGCTCTTCCGGTACGGATTGAGCATCTTCCTGTAGCTCTTGAATTTCTTCGAGTTGTACTTTACTCCCACTGTTTTTCTTAGAAAGAAACTCTCTATCAAGAAAAATACCATGTCGAGCAACAAACACTTTGTTCTCGGTTCGGTTGTAGAAATAGTACGCCTTGGTTTCCTTCGGATAACCAACGAAGAAGCATTTTTCTGATTTTGGTGCAAGTTTATCGGATATCGTTTCATATAAACCTCGCATCCCCAAATCTTTAGGAAAGACAGATTGGGATTTTTTCTCGTCCACATCTCATATGGTGTCTTTGCCACTGATTTTGATGGCACTATATTCAGCGTAAACGCAGAACTTTGTAAAGCCTATCCCCAAAAGGATAACGGAAGATCAATGTAACTCATCATTGATCGAACCATGTCAAGTAATGTTTGATTCCTCCTCTCAGACACACCATTCCACTGTAGTGTTCCGGGAGGAGTGAGTTGTGAAATAATTCCACAATCTCTCAGATGGTCGCTGAACTCTTGACTTAAGTATTAACCTCCTCGATCAGATCGAAGAACCTTAATACTCTTGCCAAGTTGATTATGTACTTCATTTTGGAATCTTTGAAATTTTCAAAAGATTCCGATTTGTGTCTCATTAAATAGACATAACCGTATCTACTGAAGTCATTAGTAAATGTAATGAAGTAGTTGAAATTTCCTCTGGCACTTAGGCTCATCGGACAACATACATTGGTATGTATAAGGCCAATAAATCGCTAGCCCTTTCATTGAGTTTGTTGAAAGGAGCCTTTGTCATTTTGCCCAATAAACAAGATTCACATTTCTCAAATGATTCATAATCAAATGAGTCCAAAAGCCCATCATGATGAAGTCTTTGGATGCGTTTCTCGTTTATATGCCCTAAACGACAATGCCAAAGAAAACTCGGGTTCTAATAATTTACTTTGAAGCGTTTGATATTAATTTTATATATAGGTGTAGATTGGTCAAGAATATAAAACCCATTCGATAATGGGGCAATGCCATAAAATAAGTCATCTCGAGTAAAGGAACAACATTTGTTTTTAATCGAAAATGAAAAACCTTCAGTATCCAAAACCGAAACAGAAACAATGTTTCTGCTTATAGCAGGTACATAGTAACAATTTTCTAAACCCAAAATTAAACCAGATGGAAGAGACAAATTATATGTTCCTACGGCTAATGCAGCAACTCTTGCTCCATTTCTTACACGTAAGTCCACTTGCCCCTTCTCCAAGCTTCTACTGTTGCTTAGGCCCTGCATATTAGTACAAATATGAGCACCACAGCCGATATCAAGTACCCATGAAGTCGATATTGTTGAAGCAACATTTACTTCGATAACAAAAATACCTGAAGGAGCGTCATACTGCTTCTTCATCTTCTTGTAATCTTCCAAATATTTCTTGCAGTTTCTTTTCCAATGCACTTGTCCGTTACAATAATTGCAAACATCCGTTTTAGATGGGCCGGGCCTGGTTCTGGGTATGGATGTGGCTGGCTCCTAGTTCACAACCGGGTCAGCTTTAGCCTTTTCCTTACCTTTGTCCTTCCCACGTTTCTTAAACGATTTACCCCCTTGCACTAAGAGTACAGGCATGACGCCCTTCTTGACATTCACCTCTGCTGTCTTAAGCATTCCATGCAGCTCAGTCAATGTCTTCGTCATGCTGTTCATATTATAGTTCAATACGAACTGATGATAACAAGACGGCAACGACAAAAGTATGATGTCCGTAGCCAACTCTTGGCTAAGGGGACAGTCTAGTTTAGCCAAATTATCAATATAACCCATCATTTTCATGACATGACTACTCACCGAACCATCCTTTGATAGTTTGCATTCGATGAGAGATTTTACCGTTTCGTATCTCTCATATCGTGCATGTTCCTGAAACGTTCCCTTTAGGCCAGTCACGATCTCGATGGGCGACACCACATTCTCGTACTGCACCTGCAGATCCGAGATCATGGTCGCAAACATCTAACATTGCACATCTATCACATCATTGGAATGCTTATCCCAAACATTCAACAGTGGCATTGGCAGCCGGTCTAGGAGGCAAGACTTGTTCTAAAACATAGTCTTTCTTCTCATGCCTAAGAACAATTCTCAGGTTACGGTACCAACTCAGGAAATTCTTCCCATTCAACTTGTCCTTCTCAAGGACAAATCGAAGGGAGAATGAGTTGTGGTTATGGTTGTTGTTATTTGCCATAGCTGAAATTAAGAGAGGTAAGGAGTTTTAGTTATGATGGTTTAAGTGTTGAGAAATCTTAACATATTTATGAAAACTCACATTGTGTTCAATCAATAGTTCCTCGATTGAATACAATGATCCCGAGATCCATATTTTAGAAAACTCTGAGTGAGCTGAGATCATCGCCCAAACCTTAGTTATTTAGATAAGCAACTATTTGCTAGTTATATCACATATATAACTCTCGGTCGTGATTTGACATCTCATATGCCAAAATCACTCCGATGTCTCAAAGCTCAAGACGATCTTGATAGCTCAGTCAAGTAAACTAATCTCATAATCATATGGTTATGGTTACCATCTGCCTCACCCATGTCAAAGTAGGTACCTAACCCGAGTTACCCCACATACGATGAAACGAGTCATTGACAGTTGACGTGAATTGGAAAGACATCAATTTCTGATATCTGTTTGAGGAACTAAACTTTAACTTGAATGTATATCATATATGCAATAAAGAGGGTTAAAAGGGGATTTTAAAAACCAAAGAAATCAAATCAAAGGCTTTAAAATTTTATTAATGATTTTTCTAATCATGACCCTGTGCCGGTTGGCACCTGTTGGTTTTTCTCCAACTTGGTATAATTTTTTTTAACCTGATTGTGAGAAAACCAGATTCGGTCTAATCTTATTAAATCGGATCGTTCAGGGGTATTTTAAATTAGGTTATATTTTATTTCGGTTTATAACATCAGAACTCTGAAACCATAAACCCTAATTTTTGATTTCAATGAAACCCTAATTTTTCGATTTTAATGAAGCCCTAATTTTTCAATTTCAATGAAACCCTAATCATGCAATTCTACTTTAATTTAAAAAAATTTGATCAACCAATCAAGCATGAAAAGATCAGATTTCATTAAGGTTACAACCAGCTCTGATTTTTCGATTTCAACAAAACCCTAATTTTTGATTTCAATGAAACCTAATTTGTGGTTTCAATGAAACCCTAATCATGCAATTCTAATTCAACTAAAACAAACTTTTAATCAATAAATCAAGCATGTAAACATCAGATTTCATTAAGAATACAACCTAGCTTTGATACCACTATAAGATTTTTAAGCAAATTCGACAATTATCAATTGACTAATCTAGCAAAACCCTAAGCCTTAGTCTTGTATTAACTTAATTGAATATGATAAATAGAGTACTCAATTATACCTGAAGTTTGGTTAGTGCACTGGAGGTAAGATCAGGTATAAGATCAGCAAGTGCTCCAAGTGTAGCACCTCTATTGATAGTCCACACGCACGCAAGTAGGAGAGAAGTCTACTAGAACTTTGTGTGCAATTCTCTTAGGGTTTTGACTTGTGCAATGAGCCACTAGGGTTTCTTCACTAATAAAAAACGTGCCCTATATCATATATATAGGGAGTTTAAGTTAACCTAATTAATTCCTAGTTGAACTAGGATTAATTTAGGCTCAACCCAAAACACCTAATTAATTCCTAGTTGAATTAGGATTAATTTAGGTCCAACCCAAAACACCTGATTAATTCGTAGTTGAATTATGATTAATTTAGGCCTGGCCCAAAACACATGTTCTCATCCAAAACCATGTATTATTACGCTCAAGTCATGAATCATTCCTATAATGATCATTCCCTATTGAATTTTCTCCATTTGCTTAGGTGTGTGACCCAATAGGATCATATAGTACTAGTAGTGAGTATCTCAACTCACAAATTATAAGTGAACTCTAGCAAGCCATTACAACCCCTAGTACCATATGACTTTGTCTAATCTCAATGTTAGAACTAACCACACGAGTAAATACAAATGATTGCAGGACATTGCCAACAGTAGAAGACTCGAAAGAAGCGTTAATGGTTCAATTCATCGATGGACTACACGAGCGAAATGCCGCCAAGGTGGAAAGACACCCGTACCACGACTTGCATGAAGTACTGCATCTCGCCATCCAAGTCGAGCAGCACATCAAACGGAAGACATCCGTTCAAACTAAGCCAACTTGGACCGCACCAAAGGCCGCAATACCCGCACCCAAGAAAATCGAGATTGAATCCCGATTCAAGAAACCGACAATCGAAACAACCAAGCCAATGGAATTGCCAGGCCACAGGCATATGGGTAGAGATTGTCCCAACAAACGTGTCATGATTATCATAACCGAAGGCGGTTTTGAACCACAAGACGAGCGTGAGGAGGAACCGGCTGACCCGACTCCTAAAATTGAGAATCCTGACATGGGAGAGTCCCTCATGATATGCCGAGTCCTTAGCACCAATGTGGATAACGAGGAGTTGATGCAACGGGAAAACATCTTCCACACCCGTTGTACAATCAACACCAAGGTATGTAACTTGATCATTGATGGTGGTTCTTGTACTAACGTGGCAAGTAGGTACATGGTCGACAAGCTGAAACTTCCACGCATCAAGCACCCGCAACCATACAAGCTGCAATGGTTGAATGACAAGTCAGAAGTAAGAGTGGACGAGCAAATCAGCATCTTATTCAGTTTTGGCCGATACCACGATCAAGTGGTCTGCGACGTGGTTCCAATGTAAACAAGCCACCTCCTTTTGGGACGTCCATGGCAATTCGACCGTGAAGTGCAACACGACGAACATACCAACTTATATACTCTCATGTACGAGAAGAAAAAGTATACGCTGGCCCCGCTTACACCAACCAAATGTTACTCATGGTCTTTAACGATTATTTAGTTGCAGTAACAAACGAGGTAGAGTTACTGGTCGAAGTGTCTCAACTTTTGAACTAGTTTGAAGATGTTTTCAAGAAGACATCCCACCCGGACTACCACTCATCCGAGGGATAGAGTATCAAATTGATTTAGTCCCTGGAGCACCCTTACCCAACCGTCCCGTTTACTGTATGAACCTGGAAGAGTCCCGAGAGCTAGAAAAACAAGTCCGAGACTTGATGGACAAGGGTTACATTCGAGAATCCCTAAGTCCTTGCGCTGTACCGGTACTATTGGTGAACAAGAAGGACGGATCATGGAGAATGTGTGTGGACTGCCGATCTATCAACAACATCACTGTTAAGTACCGACATTCGAGTACACGTTTGGATGATATGCTAGATGAGCTTAGTGGCGCCTCCATCTTTTCCAAGATAGATCTTAAAAGCGGATATCATTAAGTGAGAATGAAATAAGGCGATGAATGGAAAACCACCTTCAAGACCAAGCAAGGCCTTTACGAATGGCTTGTCATGCCATTTGGTCTCACCAATGCGCCTAGTACCTTCATGCGGCTCATGAACCATGTTTTGCGTTCCTTTATCTCTAAGTTTGTTGTTGTATACTTCGATGACATTCTTATTTATAGCAATACCCTATCCGATCATGGATGCATCCTGAGATGGTATTGGACACTCTTCGCAAGGAAGGCTTGGTTGCCAATCTCAAGAAGTGTACCTTTTGCACTAATGAAGTAGTGTTTTTAGGCTTTGTTGTGAGCTCTGCACGTTTACGAGTTGATCAAGACAAGATAAAACCCATTTAAGATTGGCCAACGCCTAGTACCATCAGACACGTCCATAGCTTTCACGGATTGGCAAGTTTTTATAGGAGATTTTTCCGCGACTACAGCACCGTGGCTGCACCCCTCACAGCAGTCATTAAGAATTATGTAGCCTTCCATTGGGGATTTACACAAGAAACCGCCTTTCAGGAGCTCAAGGACCGCTTAACACAAGCTCCAGTATTGACTTTACCCAACTTTGATCTAAATTTTGAAGTTGAGTGTGATGCATCAGGAGTAGGTATTGGCGCTGTGCTAACCCAAGGGAAGAGGCGCATGACATTCTTTAGCGAGAAACTGAATGAAGCCACACTAAATTATCCAACCTACAACAAGGAGCTTTACGTGCTGGTTCGGTGATTGGAGACTTGGCAGCACTACTTTATGACAAAGGAATTTGTGATCCACACAGATCATGAGACTCTGAACCATAAAGGGCCAAACCAAACTCAAGAAAAGACATGCTCGTTGGCTCGAGTTTATAGAGACATTTCCATTCATCATCAAGTACAAGAAGGGCAAGGAGAACATAGTAGCGGATGCACTTTCAAGGAGACACGCCCTCATCTCGAAAATGGAAGCTAAGTTATTAGGATTTCAGTCGATTAAGTCTCAATGTGCTGAAGATGCAGATTTCAAGGATATTCACGAAGCTTGTGGCAAAGGAGTCTATGGAGACTTCTATATTCACGACGAGTTCATCTTCAAGAAGCGTCACTTGTGCATACCGCAAGGATCACTACGAGAAATGCTAGTGACGAAAGCTCATGGAAGAGGACTTATGGTGTACTTTTATGTCAAGAAGACCTTAAGCATGCTCAAGGAACACTTCTTCTGGCCGCACATGAAACATGATGTCATCAAACATTGCAAGCGTTGCATAGCATGTCTCACGGCTAAATCCAGGTCACATCCTCATGGATTATACCTGCCATTACCTATCTCTAACGCCCCTCCGATAGATTTGTCTATGGATTTTAGTGTAGGCTTACCCAAGTATCAAAAGAAGGATACAATCTTGGTTGTGGTGGATAGATTTTCCAAGATGACACATTTCACTCTATGCGAGACATTGTACGGCTCTTCATGCGAGACATTGTACGGCTCTTCATGCGAGACATTGTACGGCTACATCGCCTGCCCTGTACCATTGTATCCGACCGGGACCCAAAGTTCCTCTGTCATTTTTGGCGCACATTGTGGAGAAAACTTGGAACCAACTTGCTATACTCCACATCATGCCATCCCGAGACTGATGGACAAACCGAAGTTGTTAACCAGACTGTATCAGCCCTGATTAGAGTAGCTATTGGCACCAACATGAGGAGCTGGCCTGAAGCATTGCTTATATAGAATTTGCTTATAATCGTGTTGTTCATTCCACAACTAACCGTTCACCTTTTGAAGTTGTGTATGGTTTTCAGCTTTTGTCTCCTTTAGATCTCAAGCCGCTGACCTCACTAGAGATAATCAACCAAGATGGCAATCCCAAATCTGAGTATGTCTGCAAGTTGCATGAAGACGTCAAGGCCACCATCGAGAAGCAAATGACAAAGTACAAAGCACACACGGACAAAAGACGTAGAGAAGTCATCTTTCAACCTGGAGATTGGGTTTGGATGCACCTAAGGACTGAAAGGTTTCCTAAGAAACAGAAACCGAACAAGAAGCTGGCACCACGAGGAAATGGACCGTTCAAAGTACTAGAACGCATCAACAACAATGCCTATCGCCTTGACCTACCTGACCATATTAAGGTACATCCTGTGTTCGATGTCTCGGACCTTACACTTTATGATGCAGAAGAAACTGATCTGATATGGGGGGAGGGAATGATGAGGCCATCAACCATAGCAACCATAGTCTCCTGATCACCGCAGCCATCCAGCGCATTCCAACCATCCGACACGGACCAGACACCCAAAGCAAGATTAAGGCCATCCGTGACAAGTTCATCGACTCGATCGGCACGCTGCTCAACCTAATCGAGCTCATAGCCGAGACGGACTTAACCCAGCTTAAGCCGCCACAAGAAGATGAGTTATACACCGACAAGAGACGTAATTCCATCCGCAGCATACACCAAAGACCGCACACATATCTCCCGTGGATTGGCCCATGTAGGTATGTGCTTTACCGTTTCTATGCATGTATGTACGATCACGGCTCCACCTCCTTAATCTCGTGATAATGTCTAGGTTCGTTTGGTCTAAGAAACTTGTATTGTTGTCGACATTGTGTCAATATACTTGCCATCCTTGGACCATATTTGTTGTTTTGATTTTGTTTTCCTTTCATTTGATCTCGTATTTATGTTGAGGGATTCTTGTTTCTTTTTTGTTTGATTCTGTCTTTATGTTGATGGATTTTGTTACCGTTGCCCATTGAAGGCCCCCAGCCATCGAACCATTATATAAGGTTCCTTTGTGGCATTTGTTCATTTCACCTTTGAATTAATAAAGATAAACGCTTTCTTTCTAGCACAACCCCAACTCTTCTTTGATGATTCAAGACGAGAGACGAGTTCATCCTTGTGAGGATTCCAAGGCTTGAACGGATTCAAGATTATCAAGGGATTCATCACCATCCTTTGTTGTTCTCACTTCACTTCCGCCCAATTTCATCTTTTCGAAAGTTCGGATTCACCAAGATCGGACCGGAGAAAAGTCCTCACCACTGAGGCTCCTATCAATGAGGGTGGGACTTAGCTTTAGCCTTGAAATATGTTGAACATCTGATTCACAGCCGTTCTACATCTCTCCTAAGATGCGGCCAAAAGAAATGCTCAACCACCATTGCTAGAGTTTTGGCAACACCGAAGGGTCCCATGAGCCCTTTGCTATGCGCTTCCTTAAGTATCAAGTCCCTCATTGACCCTTGCGGTATACACAACCTCTTTTCTCGAAACAAGTATCCTTCATGGATGTAGTATGACCCAAAGGCTCCTTTGTTGCAAGCTTGATAAATATCCCCAAAATCTGGATCCTCCTTGTAGTTGTTCTTGATGAACTCAAATCCTAGAACTTTGACGTCCATGATGGTGATGAGATTGTGTCGTCTCGAAAGAGCATTTGTGACTACATTCTCTTCTCCTTTCTTATACTTAATCACATAGGGGAATGTCTCCACAAATTCTAACCACCTTGCATGTCTTCTCTTTAGATTTGTCTGACCTCTCAAGATCTTCAAAGTCTCCTGATCAGTGTGAACCACATATTCTTTGGCTAGTAGATAGTGTTGCCAAACTTCTAAGGCTCGGACTAAAGCATACAACTCCTTGTCGTATGTTGGGTAATTGAGAGTGGCTCCACTTAGCTTCTCACTTAAGTAAGTTATGGGTCTTTTTTCTTGAGTTAGCATAGCTCCAATTCCCAATCCGGACACGTCACATTCAACTTCAAAGATTTTATCAAAATTTGGCAAAGCCAAAACCGAAGCATGATTTCATCTCGGAGAAGGCCTTTTCTTGTGCTTCTCCCCATTTGAATGGAACATCCTTCTTGATCACGGCTGTACGAGGAGTAGCTAGGGTTCTAAAATTCTTGACAAAGCGGCGGTACAAGCTTGCCAAACCGTGAAAACTCCTAACATGACCGATTGTTGTAGGTGTTGGTCATTCTTCTATAGCTTTGATCTTTTCTTGGTCTACTCGAATTTCCCGTGAACTTATGACAAAGCCAAAGAACACAAGTTCATTAGTGCAGAAGGTGCACTTTTTAAGGTTTGCACAGAGACTTTCTTGCCGAAGGGTCTCTAGTACTTGCTTAAGGTGCATTAAGTGATGAGAGAAGCATGAACTGTAGACAAGAATGTCATCAAAGTATACCACCACAAACTTACAGATGTAAGATCTTAGGACTTGGTTCATGAGTCTCATGAACATGCTTGGGTTGGTGGTGAGTCCAAATGGCATCACAAGCCATTCGTATGAACCATGTTTGGTTTTGAAGGCGATTTTCCACTCATCGCCTTCCTTCATGCGAACTTGATGATAACTACTCTTGAGATCTATCTTGGAGAAGACGGTGACTCCATGAAGTTCGTCTAGCATGTCGTCTAAACAGGGAATGGGATGTCGGTACTTGATGGTGATGTTGTTGATTGCACGACAGTCTACACACATCCTCCATGTCCCATCCTTTTTTGGTACGAGCATGACCGGGACAGCACATGGACTAAGGCTTTCTCGGATGTATCCTTTGTCCAATAGGTCTTAAACTTGTCACTCTATTTCCTTAGCTTTTTGCAGATTGATGCGATAAGCCGCACGGTTTGGTAGGGCAGAGCCGGGAACAAAGTCAATTTGGTGTTCTATGCCTCGGATTGGAGGTAAGCCAGCTGGTGTTTCCTCGGGGAACACATCTTTAGATTGTTCTAAGAGCTCACAGACCCTTGGTGGTAAATCTTCATACGACATCTCAAGGCACACATTCTCTTTGAAGAACATTAGTAGCACGGTTTGGTTGGCACACAAGGTTTTCTCTATGACACTACGAGTCACAGTTTACTTACCTTGATGGACTGAACCATCTTTAGTTGGAGCTCATGCACTTGAGCAGAGGTCAACGGTGCCAAGCTATACTTGCGTTTATCATGCACAAACGAGTAGAAGTTGGTGTGCCCGTTGTGTAGAGTCTCCTTATCAAACTGCCAAGGTCGGCCAAGTAGGAGATGTCCAGCTTGCATGGGAGCTACATCACATAATGCATGGTCTTGGTATATTCCAATGCTGAAAGGAATGATCACCTGCTCGGAGACTTTGATCTCGACCTTGTCGATGAGCCATCTTAAACGGTATGGTCTCGGGTGCTTGGTGGTGGTGAGTCCTAATTTTTTTGACCAAGGACATGCTAGCCATGTTAGTACAAGCACCACTATCTATAATAAGACTTCATACCTTGCCGCTTATGATACATCTCGAGTGGAAGATGTTTTCCCTTTGTGCGGTTTCATCTGGCACGACCATAGAGTTCAAGACGCGGCGAGCTACAAGGAATTACCCTACGTCCTCGTATGCTATAGTTTCCTCAGCCTCTCCTACAACTTCATCTACTTCCATCCCGTCCTCATCTTGTGATTCATACTCTCCGCCTTTGGTGACAACCATTACCCTTCAGTTTGAACATTCTCTCGCCATGTGTCCGCGACCCTGACACTTGAAGCACATGATGTCACGGTATCTAGAAGTATTTGGAGCCTTACTAACCTCAAGTATTGGATTCTTGGTTGATTCTTGATCAACTCTCTTAGGACGAGCACGCTCCAAGGAGCGTTGTACTTGGGGCGGCTGGGCGCGGCCATCTTCTTCTTTAGATGTTGTTTAGCTTGTATGGCAAAATGTAATGACTCCCTTATCTCATGATATGGCTCTCTTTCTACCTTCTTGCAGACCATCTAAGAATTGAGCCATAATGGCCTCCTCGGGTTCTTCGGTTTCTAGCCAATTTTTCAGGTTTTCAAATTCTTCAAAGTAGTCTTCCACGGACCTATTTCCATGTACCAACTTACGAAACCTTTTCTGTAAGTCTATATGGAAATATGGAGGCACATACGTTATCCTTAGATTAAATTTTCATCTCGTCCCAAGTGGTGACTTGGTTATAGTGGTGGCGTCTTCATTCGGCTAGGTCGCGATCCCACTAGGACAAGGCATTGTTTGTGAGTTGTGCAGCAACAAAGCTTACTCTTTTATGATCCACATAATGGTAGCACTCAAAGATGTACTAATTCATTTCTCCCAATCGAGGTATGCTTCCGGATCGACCTTACCGGTTAAGGTGGGCGTGGTAAGCTTCGGATCGATGTTGGTGTGTACCGGATCGTCCCGCTCACATCCGCGGTTATGGTGGTCTCTTCCTCATGTGATAGGACACCTAGATGGAGGGTAATCCGGATCCGTATCAAATTTTCCCTCTTAGTAAGTGTCCAAGCCATCGTCCCAGGAGTATAAGGACACTTGAGTGTTGGCGGGTCTCGGCTCCAAGCGGTCCATTCGAGTGTTGATGGATTGAAGATGGGCTTGGAGTTGGGACAACATTTCATCTAGGGTGGGGGCCTCAACTAGGATTTCCATGTTTCAAAACAAGAAACAAGTAGTTATCCTTTTTTTTGAAAAAAAAATAGAAATTGTAAAAATGTAAAATATAAAAAAAAGGCAAAATAAACTTAAGAAACAATTCTAATTTTTTGTCTATGGATAACTAAGAACCCTATCCATAACAAGCAATATATAGATTGGGTCTTAAGCAAACAATGGTTAATTAACTTGAGAAACGAATCTAACAACCTATGCGAAAGTGATGACGGTTTTAAAATAAATAAAACAAAAGTAAAGATAGATACAACCTTCTAGGAAATATTTGGCTCTGATACCAAAATGATACGAGCTTCGAGATGCTTCTCTAAGGTTGATGGGAGCGGGTTCTATCCAAGTGAACCGAACGTACTTCCTTGGTAAAAAAAGTCGGGGGCGCGGAAGGGGTGGTTTGAGGAGCGATCCACAAGAAGGATGGTGGGCTTCTTGATACACTCAAGCACACTCTAGATCAAGGGGAAACCTCTCGAGATCTTAGATAAACAACTAAGCTTGCTAAGGGCTAAGGATTCCTCTTTGAGAGAATTGTGTTCTTTATTACTATCAAAGTAGGGTGATTTGTTACACGGCTGCAAGGGGACCTTATATAGGGGTCCTATCAGCTAGCCCTAATGCCGACTCACATAAAGAAAAAGCAAAATATGGGTCGCATTCCATTAACAAAAAGGAAACAAGAAAAGATGGCAAATTACAAGAAAAATGACAAATTTCTAACTTAGTGTTTTGGTGCCTTATTAAACAAAAATAAAAGCCCTAAAAGCTTATGGGGCTTAAGACTCTCTATCCTAAGGTGTTGGAGTTGTTGGGCTTGGCATTACTGCAAAAATATTTATCGTAAACACAAAACAAACCTTGTAGGGCGCGATAAAGGGCCTAGTCTTTTCGGTTACTTCTACATCGGGTCTTGTTGATTCCTTGTCCTCTTGGTCAGCTTCTAAAGGGTCTTGAATGTCTTGGTCCTCCTCTTGGCGTGTTGCTTGGTCTTGACTTGCATTCTTGATCTTTTCTGCGCTCTTCGAAGAAGTCCCGATGTCGATCTTGGAGCGCTCTGGGAAGGGAGCATTCTTGGAGCGTTCCGGGGAGGGAGCTTTCTCTTCCTGATTCAAGATGTCAGTACAACTTCTCCTAATTGTTATCTCAGCTTGCGTGTCCTAACTCGAGTCATTGGCCTGCCTAGTTCAACCGGCTTGATGTCCTCATCAAGTTATACTCCAATTATGCAGTCTTGCTCTTACTGGGAGCCTATCCAACATCGCTACCCGAAATGTGAATGCATGCTTTGGTATATGGCATTTCAACCAGACAAAACTGAACCACTCATTATTGTCATTAGCTTGTCTAAGGTCAGCCCAAGTGAGACTTAAGGTGAAAGATGTTTATGGGTTGTTTTTTGTTTTCCATAGGTAAATGTCATCATCAAATGTAGAGTTTGTAACAGGGACCTGAAGTAGGTGAGATCTGATAGTGACAAGTACCAGAGTCCTACCTCTAGTAGAAAGAATGTCCCAAGCACTTCGAAGACAAACGACAACAACGTTTGAGGTTGAAGGAAGACATGTTAACCTAGGACCTAAATCACCAGTTAAAAGGATTAAAGGCCCGAGATCACACCAATTATCATACTAATAGCTGGCCATGCACCCATTTAAGACTTTATGGATAAAGTTGGATGCAATATGTCGTAGATCAATCAAAGACTTCCATAGACAAGAAGAGGAAGGTGCCTAGTTTACAGCCCAAAAAGAGTTGTTGTGCAGTCGATGTTTGTGGTTCCAAGCAACCCAAAGAGAACCACAATTTGAGAATAGCATCCATATGAGTTTAAGTTGTAGGGTACGATTCCAAGTATATGGGTCCCTTAAGCCAAGACCCCCTTCATCTTTAGGTGAGCAAACTGTTTTCCAAGCAACTTTTGAGTTGTTGTGTCCAACAATTTTCCATGCTCATATAAAACGGCTACATTCTTTCAATTTTTAATACCTTTAGGGAGGACAAAAGCTAACATTCAAAAGTTAAAGCAGCTGTAAATGACAGACGTTATCATCTGCAATCGACCTTAGAAAGAATCTACCAGTGGAAAGAATTCTGAAATTCAGAACTTTCTGTGCATAAGAGAGAGGCCCAAATAACAAATTGGGAACCACTTTGGAAACCAAAAAGATGAGATGTTTTCAGTTTCTGAAAGACTCATACGTGCAGTGAAAACAATGGTCTTTTCTGCACTTAAGCGGAGACCAGATTAAAGATGGAACTCGTCCAAAGTTGTCGTAATACAATCAAGGAAGGAGGTAAAACCATCAAAAAACAGCATAAGATCATCGGCAAATGCTCAAAGGGTTATTTGCGGATCCTTAGCAGCTTGATGCAACCTGATAGTACATGCTTGGAACCTAGATTGCAGTAGATTTCCAAAGACTTCCATTGCAATAACAAACAAAGATGGAGACAAAGGATCTCCCTGACATAGTCCCCTAGTTCCCTCAAAAGGGCCACATATATTTCCATTTACCAAGATCGAGAAGGAGGAAGTTGTTAAGCATTGGGAAATAAGATTAACAAAAGTTGGAGGAAAGTCTGGAGTTGTCAATGTTACTATGATAAACACCCAAGATATTGTGTTAAAAGCCTTCTTCAATTCCACCTTTAAGAGGCCTATTCGCGAAATGTTCTTTTTATTGAATCCTTGGATTAACTCTAAAACTAATAGGACATTCTCCATAAGTAATCTGGATTGAGTGTGGGTAATCATTCTTGGTAGCAGCGACTAAATCTTCTTAGCTAGTAGCTTGAAGATAACCTTATAAAACACATTGCAACACAAAATCGGTCAAAATTATGTTAGTTTATCGGTGTCTATTCTCTTGGGGATTAGAGTAATTGTTGTAGAATTCAGTTGCTTTAACATTTTCCCCTCGTGCATAAATTCCAACACAGCCCTTGTAAAATATGCACCAACAATTTCCCAAGAGTTGCAGAAAAGTTATGCAGTATATCCATCAGGCCTTGGAGATTTTTATGGGGAATGGAGAATACCTCTGCCTTAATGTCTGTGGAGGAGAATGGAGCAGTCAACATACTCTGCAGCTGAAGCGAACAACAAAAAGTGGTGAGATTACGAATTTGTTCATGGTGAAGAGGAGTTAGCGGAACTGCCGGTGTACCAAAGAGGCCAGTAAAGTATTCAACACAATGGTCACTTAAACAAGAAAGGGCTTCAATCTGATCACCATTATTATCTAGCAGATAGTGAATGACGTTTGATACTCTTCTAGCTGTCATTATTCTATGAAAGAAAAGTGTTTTGATCCCCACATTCCAACCATTGAGCCCGGGATTTCTGCTTCATGAATCTCTCCTCAGCCACTTCTAAGTCAACCCATTTGGAATGTGCTTCATGAACCTTAATGGCCAAATCTGAAGAAGGAGAAAAGTAGAGATGTCACTGACAGCCTGCTAATGTTTAAGAAGCCTCTGTTACACACTGCTCAAGGTTAGAGTAGTGGATTTTGTTAAAAAATTTAAGTAGTTGCTTAGCTGCTTTCAACTTCTTTGCCAATACAAACATTGATGTCCCTGCTGTGTAAAACAAATCCCAACATTATGTCAAAACTCGAAGGAAGTCCTCATGAAGGAGGATAAAGCTTGAGCATCGAAAGGGCTTGTTACTTGGCGGTTGTATTTGTCCAAAAACCCAAAGAGCAGGGCAATAATTTGAAGTATCTTGATCCCCAAATACACCAAAACCATTTGGAAATTGAGTTATCCAATCATCATTTACTAGGATAAGATCCAAGTTTTTGCTAACGACGTTAATTTCCTGGCTGTTCCACCAAGTGAAGTGGTGGCTTCTATACGTGAGGTCAAAGATTTTACTTCTCAAAAGGCAATCCCTAAAATCTCTCATACCTCTTGTTATCCTTACATTATCTCCAGTTGTATCAGACGAGTTAAGAGCTTGATTAAAGTCTCTAAGAGATCTAATTTGTGATTCTTGCCAAAAATTAATTCTGTAACTGTGGGGCTACTCTTATTTTTTTCTCGATCGAGCCGCTCTCCCTGATTCCACTCGTCCAGCCTTCTTCACGAACTTGTACAATCGATGCCCCTCCAACACAAAAAGGTATAAATATGGAAACTTCTCTGCCATTTGAATCAGAGAATTTATGGAGGAAATTGAACCTCGTGAAGAACTCAATTCTATCTCT
Source organism: Lepidium sativum (assembly GCA_023374145.1). Lineage (NCBI taxonomy): Eukaryota > Viridiplantae > Streptophyta > Magnoliopsida > Brassicales > Brassicaceae > Lepidium > Lepidium sativum. The sequence continues at coordinate 44,030 of JAKUCM010000384.1, read as the reverse complement.
CCCTTGTTACGAAAAAGAACGTGGTTTGAAAAATCTCCCATTCATTCTTAGGTGGGACGCCTTTAGCTCTTCACTTCTTTCCTCACATGGTTGTGAGATAACTCGCATATCGCTATGTATGTATACTAAGTCCTCCCACAATTGTCTACGAGCGTACATACAATTGTGAGCATAAACAAAACTATGCTTTACTGAAGGCAGTTTCACTATACAGCTGATTATTTGATTTGATTTAAAGATGACAGAGATAGACGTATAGTTATCCCAAGTGAGCCAGATCCGACCCAAATTTGTGAACTCGTAGTTAGAGACAAAATTCTTATTCGGGAATGTAGACTTTAATATTGGCAGAGAGTTTATTTGCTTCCCTGTTGATTCTGAAATACTACCAAAATGGGCTTTATTTAGCGTGGACCATTTTCTAAAGCTTTTGCGCTTGACGAGATCATTAAGTCCACATACGCTCCAAACAAAAACTACTTACCTTATTAATCATAAGAGTTTAGATGTGGGAGCCTTTGCTCCCCTTTGCAGCTTTCTTGGCTAACTGCTTCTTTCGTCGCTTAGATATCACTTTCATGAACTCAATGTCTTCATATGATATGTTAGGTGGCCCCAGATTGCAGAGTTATCTGAGTCTGCAAATTTGCTAGATGAGTAGTATGCAACTACTTTGCCTTTCTTAGAATTAGGAGCTTCTTTGGGTTTCTTTTTTGTAGCACGCGATGATGGCTCTCTAATTACCAACGTCCCATTTTGAGGTGGAATCGAGCGATGGTTATCATTCTTTGGAGTTGTAAGAGAAGAAGGTTCTTTCGGCTGGTCCACAGATTAATGAACGGCTGGAGTAACTGCAGGTGTAAGTTCAGGCTCAGACGGTACAACATCTGTTGGGGCTAGGACCTTTGGAGCTTTGTTGACTTGGGTATCTAACTTATTTGTGGCTTTTTTTGAAGTTACAATTAGTGTAGGGGTTAGACCTACTGCATGAGCTTAAGCAGTTCGCTAAGAAGACTTCTTCCTTGGGCAATTAGCAGCTTTATGAACTATAGACTTACAAGTTAGAAAAGTCATTGGAGTAGTAGAGCATCTTTTTTTTCCATGACCAACAACATGACAAAAAATCAAGTAGGGGTAAGCCAAGGACTGCTAACTGCAATTCGTTGAACTTCTCCAGATGGAAATTCCACATGTACATCCTCCGGTAGCGGTTTGGAAGGAAGGATCAATGACTGTGAAAACTCGAGCAACACCAATATGGGTCATTTATGCCGTAGAAGGATGAAGGTACAAAGGCTTACCCACCTTTTGGCTTCATCTTAGAACCAGAAGGAGAAACCAAATCAGCCCATGAAGTCTTGGAAGACATTTCAGATTCATCAGGAACTGGTGCTTTGGTAGTAGATCCTTCAGGAATTGGAGCTGGGTTTGACTATTCAGACTCATTAGGAACTTTTGAAGAAGAAATCACTTCAGTAGAAGAAATTTCATGAATTGAAGCTGGAATTGATGAAAGCTCTTGACTTAACTGGGAGACCGAGTTAGAAGAGGAACCATTAGCTGTAGGTATCTTCGGCTAGCTCGCCAGAATAGGAGATGAAGGTCTAGAGTCAGCCATAACGGTGACTGACAGAGATGAAGAAGGAGGAGAAGGTTGCAGGTCTGGATATGAGAAAAAGATGGAGGAGGGGAAGTCTAGGGACTGGTGCCTGCGAAGGAGAAGAAGAAACGGTGAAGCTAGGACAATCACATTTTTTATCGCCTTTGGAAGAGAGAGAAAAACTTTTTTAATGCAATTTTTCTTTTCTCCCTCCTAAGGAATTCTTAGAGTGCATTACTTCTTCATCGTTTCCATTATGTGTGCTTATTACGGGAAATGCAGATCGCTTAGCACATTTACTCTGTTATTTTTAATGGTACTATTTGCTCTTCTTCAGTTGCATATTGAAAGGTTTGTTCCACGTCATTCAAGCTTTTAAATTCCCTTATATCCCTTTGATTACAGATTGTTCATAGCAAACCATAGATGGCGAGGGTCCTCTTTCTCGCTTCCTGATTCTCTACGCCCATAACTATTGCTTCAGGAAAAGGAAACTTTCCCTTCGCAATTCTTGCTTTCTCATCCCTTGGCTTTGGGGTTTTCTTATTAATCGATTCATAGTTTTCAGGGTATTGTGTAGTTGAAGCCATAAATCTTGGTTTCAAAGACAAGAGGCATGCATACAGTTAGAGACGAGGTTTACGTTGATGCTCGAACACAACAACCTACAGTTTCATCTCAAGGAGAAACGTAAGAGCTCTCTGTTGTGAAATCTTTTGTTTTCAAATTATCTTTTTCGAATAAACTTTTGGGTAGTGTTGGAGGTGGGTTTGCGACCCTCCTGGCCCATTTAGGACCCATTGCCAAAACATAATAGAATACAAATTGGCCATACCAATAACAAATGGCCATGACAGCTATAGCCGACCACGTTGTTTTAAGATCGGCCACATCGACATTGGACGACACGTCATCAAATGCGCCTCGAGCTTAGTGGGCCTCGTCTATGATCGTATGGGCCCGGACTTTGTTGGCCGGTCCATCGGCCTACCAGGACAATATTAACCCCTATAAAAGAAGGAACAAACCCTAAATACATGAAAGAAAGGAGGATTCTATATTGCAATCGAGTTTTTGGCCTCGTCATTCTTGTAGTCACTCCTATTTGTCATTTAATAAGACAGATTCTAATTATTATCCATCTTAATCGTAGTATTAATCCCGATACAAACAGTACGGTAAGTCAAAATTGTGTAGCCTGATAGACAATCTTTTCATGCTGTGGTTTGTTCTCTAGGCTGAGTTGAGTCCTCTATTCAGATTTCTAGGTTGAGTTGAGTTTTCAGTTTTGAGGTCTATAAATTGTTCTTAATTAGATATCTTATAGGCTAAAGCAAATAATTATAGTGTTGAAGGTGGAGAAGTATTTATTTTTCCTACGTAAATCCGTTTAAATTTAAGCTTTTGTAATGCAGAATTATTCTATATCTAGAATGAAAAGAAGACTGAAGAAGTGTTCAATGAGCTGTAATTAAAGAAGCATGGTGGGTGTTGTGCAATATGCTTGAATACAATATCTCTTCAAGAAATAGCTATGGCACATTGTGAACAGGAGTTTCTACGATGCTTGGTTGATTCAGAGTATTTGCTTTGCTAATCTATATGAATGTAGAACAAGATTGTTCCTAACAGTGTTTCTAATTTATGAATGTGTTTTCAATTAACGATCTTATAGTTTTTTGAATTACTACTGACAATTGGTTTCTTTCTTTTTATTCAAACAACCTCCCAGACTCGAGATCGAGGTATTGTTTTGATTGCTATAGAGTTTTAGAGGAGCTTATCTATGTCATTCGATCTGGTTTCTGATGTGCTAATAATTTACAGATTGTACTTTTGGATCAGAGAAAATTACCTCAAAGGTTCAAGAGAGTAAAATCGGTAAATCTACATCCTACGGAACCATAATAAATTCAAGCTTTAATTGTGTTTTCTTCCATCTTAGTTTCGTGCTTACTGATCTTTTATTTTCGTAAAAGTTATTAAGAGACAATTCTCCCTCTACTTAGCGATCTCTAATTTTGTGAAGTGTATTTTTACTACAAGGAAGCTCTGAAACAAGAGTTTCTGCATGACCTTGAATTCTGGAAAGAAACATGTGACAGATACGCTGAGCATGATCCAAAGCTATACTCCAAGTGTATATATATTTACACAATATTCATGAAGGTCTCTTACAAAGTTCTCAGGTCCATGAAGATATCACAAATCCGTCTTTGTAGTTGGGTTCTTTAGAGGAACTTGACAAACTTGAGAGGAGACAAACTGGTGAGAACGACGACGAGAATATAACTCTTAACCATGTTTTATGGTCGTGTCCATGGATGGTCGTCTAAGCGAGAGCAATTACAAGGGCGTTTTATTGGGAGCTGATTGCACCGAAACATTTATAAAATAGTCAAACTTAAGGGAAGTATGTAGCTTTGGATAAAAACTGCTCTACGACTTGATATTCCAATCTTTTCATGTATAAATTAATCTGTATGGTTTCCTTCGTAGATGATTATACTATGACATGAAGGCCCTGATGCAAGAGCTGATTGTGAAGACATGGGAAATGACATTTGATAATTTTGTGGAGAATGAATGATGGTTGGTTTGTCACGTTTGAAAAAGCAAAACAATTGTAGTGTTGAGGTTGCTCTATTATTTTGACTTGTCAAATTTGATTGTAGAACATCTATATAAAATGAATATTGGGTCTTAATAGGTAGAATGTTTTCTGGATTTCAGATTAACTCAACACCGGTATAGCCCTAGTAGATAATAACAAAGTTGACATGATATATAAGATGCTATAGATATATAGAATTCGGAGAGCTACGAAGTTCTTCATAGCACCAGTTGAATACAATCTAAAATGCATCGAAAAGGCCTGTAAAGCTTTCAATAGGGAGATAATTGGTATGTACTTCCCAAAATCGATGTCCAAAAAATGTGTTACCAAAAGTCTCATAATTCTCCTATTCCGATGGTGTCAACTCGGATGATGCTTCTACCGTTGTTAGTACAAGCGTTTTCTACAACCTAATGCTCCACAATAGCATGTAAGTTGTTTCACTTTTCCATCTGGTCCATGGACACTATCAAGTGTATAACCATAATCGTATGTGAGCTCCTACATTTGAACAAGATAATTTAATGAGTATTATAAAATGAACATTCAAACGAGTATTTCTACACATGAGTTTCTAAGTACCTGCAGTGGAGAAATGTTGTCAGCTGCAAAAAGAACCACACGAGCAAGCCTAAGATCTTGGTGAGAACTTTGTGTAGAACCCAAAAAAGGAAACTGCAGTTCAACCGTGAATGAACTGTCAACAGTGTGTTGCCACAAAAAACAATTGAAGTCGAGATTCTAAAAATCTCTTTCCTTAACTCGAATTATCACCCACAGTGTAACGATTTTCAGTGATAATCGAATCCCAGGATAAAACCAATACGTATTGATTTCCCAAACACTAGAAATCAATACCAACATACGAAAACTCTATATAAACTCTCGAGTACTTACTCTTTAATAGCAGGGGATCGAAATCGAGTGTTTTAGAATTTCTTTAGGGATTCGAAAATCCTATTTCTAGAAGAATGAAGAGGTCTTGTATATGTAGAGGAAGAAAGCCAAGGCGTTATGGAGAAGGTGTCGCGTTTCGAGGAGAAGATCCCAAAAAATTCGATCTTCATTAAGACTCGGTCTTATCGGTTTCGAGTCTAGAAGAAAATATCTTCTACACTTAACCAAGCAAATTCGATTAAACCAAACTGAAATTAATTTGACCAAACCGAAATTGATTTGAAGTTTTTGGTTTACAAATTTCCTCAAAAAATTAAAAGCGCGCGGAGACCCCTTCGGGGTCTATTTTGACAAAAGCATGCGCTCGCGTGTGGTCTTTTCCTTTCTCACTCACACACTCCATAGTGTTAGCCTTTTGAACCATGATATAATTATATCTCTATATATACAACACATGAAAATCTCAAACTTTCAATGTGGGACAAATGACATTATTTTTGTCAAAATTAAGTCCAACCCCGTAGGCCCATTAAGCCCATTTCAATTCACTCTTGTCCAATTATTTTTAAACCCAAAGGCTTTTAATAATGGCCCAACAATCCCCCCCCCCCACATGAATAGAAATTACTCTAGACATATGCAGACTCAAAAAATAAATATACTTTAAACGTCCTAAACTTTAACAGACTCGACTAGACTAGAAGACTTACTTAACTAGACTAGACAGACTTTCTAGAGTATAAACGAAAATGTAGTTGTATCTGACAGGTTGCATTTTTCAGCTTTGAATCATTTTGAATATTTGTCGGATTTACTTGGCCGGGAGGTGAACATGATGTCTTGAACCACCTAAACGTTAATGTAAACCTAGACAACAGGTATCGCGCAACAACACTTTCTGGCAGATTTTTGCTCTCTATTTATGTTCATTTTGGCCCTGAACATTTACTGGTTTATCGTGAGTGAACTTGGAGAAGTTAGCCTATCGCTCATTCTCCTAGAAATGGCCACATTTCACACTCACTAGGTGATATGTCAGTAGTTACTTTTCAGAAGTATCCTGTCATACTCCACTATTATGAAATTCTGGAATCATTAAAAGCCAATTCTTATCCTTATACATACATACAGGAGACACTGCCTATCTTCGAATGGACTGGGTATAGACAGAAAGTCTTACAGTGCTCATCGATTCCATTTGATTTAGTTTTCTCTTTGAACCTACATCTTGGGATTTCCAGTCACGTAGGTAGAGTGTCCATCAAAATTCGTCTTACTTCTTAATTTGTAGGCTTCAAACCCATTCCTCTTGAAGATTTTAGAACTTGTTCTCGTGCTAGTCCTTTGGTGAAAGGATCAGTTAGATTATCACACGACTTGACATAATCTACATTGATTACTCCGGTTGTGATCAAGTTCTTAATGGTTTTATGACGTCTTCTAATATGACGAGACTTACCATTATATAAATTGTTATGTGCACGAGCAATTGCTGATTGACAATCACAATTTATGTGAATAGCTAGCACAGGTTTATCCCATTCGGGAATGTCTTCTAGCCAGTTCCGAAGCCATTCTGCTTATGTAGCCGCTGCGTCAAGAGCTATGAACTCTGACTCCATAGTGGATCTAGTTTGGACTGTTTGTTTAGAAGATTTCCAAGACACTGCTGCACCGGCAAGCGTAAAGATATAGCCACTTGTTGACTTTGAGTTTTTAGAGTCGGATATCCAATTTGCATCGCTACATCCCTCCAAAGTTTTAGGCTCTTTACCATAGTGCAAGCCGTCATATTTGGTATAATGTAAGTAGTTTAATACTCTAGTTATGTCTTTCCAATGTTTATGTCTTGCATTACTTGTGTAGCGACTTAGTACATTTACTGCGTGCACTAAAGCGGGTCTTGTACAGTTTGTTAAATACATCAGACTTCCGATCACTCTCGCATACTCCACTTGTGATACCGCTTCACCAGAGTTTTTCGTCAGGTGAAGTTGGGCATCGACAGGAGTTTTTGCTGTCCCATTTGAGTACACTTTAAACCTTTGAAGTATACTTTCAGCATAATGGGCTCGGGATAACGTAATACCTTCAGTTGTCGTTATGATCTTAATCCCTAGGATTACATCATTACAGGGGAACACAGTTTCGAAGTAAGATGTGTTGCGAGACTCCATCACAGTATTTACATGGATATCTGAAATGTCTGATTTATGGACCAAGAACCTATACGCACTACTGTTGTGCGCATAACCAATGAAAATACAGTCCATAGACTTTGGTCCAATCATGACCTTTTTTTGGAGGCGGCACTGCCACTTTTGCAAAGCACCCCCCACACTTTAAGGTATTTGTAAGAAGGTACAACACCTTCCCAAAGTTCATAGGGTGTCTTGCCAGTGACTTTGTGCGAAATTTTGTTAAGAATATAATTCGTCATTAGGAGTGCTTCCCCCCACATGTTCTGGGGTAGCCCGGATTCTTGCAGCATTGCATTCATCGTTTCTTTAAGAGTTTGGTTTTTCCGTTCTGCAACTCCATTACATTCTGGTGAGTAAGGGGCAGTTGTTTGATGAATGATTCCATGTTCCGTACAGAAAGCATTTAATCTTCCATCATATTCCCCTCCTCCATCACTTGACTACTTTTATAGTCTTATTAAGTTGATTTTCAACTTCGAGCTTATATCCTTTAAACTTATTAAGTGCCTCATCTTTGCTATGTAACAAGTATACATAATAATATTTTGTATGATCATCAATGAAGGTCACAAAATATTTTTTCCCACCTCTAGTTGGACAATATTTAAAATCACATAAATCTGTGTGAATTAAAGCTAAATGCGTGGTGATGGTTTTTTAGTAAGTTTTGCTTGTACGTATACTTCACATTTTTCTTTACTCCTTTTGCATTTTGGTATTAGGTTTAAATTCATTAATCGGTTTAGCGATTTATAATTTACATGATCTAATCTTTCATGCCAACTGTTAAAGGACTCAAACAAGTAAGCAACGAGCCTAATATTATTCATTGAATTGGTTACAACATTTTCAGAAACATTCTCAGAAACATTTTCAGAAACATTAGCAACATTATTCTTAGACACAATCTTATCCTCTCGCTTGACGACAGGTTGGATGCACATCTTGACCAATTAGTCCTTCACGTAGCCTCTTCCTAGGAATATACCCCACTTTTTGAGTGTGAGAATGTCATTCTCAAGATGAGCTGCAAATCCACTCTTGCACATTAGAGTTCCAGAAATCAGATTCTTCCTCATATCGAGCATGTGCTTCACATTTTTCAGCGTGATTTCTTTTCCCGAGGTCATCTTTAGCACCACTGAGCCTTTTCCTTCGATCTTCGAGGCAGATGCATTACCCATGAGTAGTGCCTCATCAGCCACATTTTTCTGATAGGTGCTGAACATTGACCTATCATTGCAGATATGGGTTGTAGCACCAGTATCGTACCACCACTCATTGGTTATTTCATGGCAATTATTTTCCTCCGTAACCACATCACAAAGATCAGCCTCAGTCAAGTTAGCCTCATAATTTGCCGCTTTCTGTTTGCTGCGATATTCCTTGGACGTGTGACCATGCTGTCTACATGCATGACATTTACCCTTGAAGATTTTCCTTTGCTCTGCAGCAGGGTTGGGTGCTGGAGCTTGCCTCTTGAAATTCTTCCCATTGGGCTTCAAAGGCGGGTTTGCAAAGTCCTTGCCTTTCCCCTTGTAGTCCACGACTTTACCTTTTCTCTTATAGTCCACATTTTTGTTGTGAACAGCCACATTCACGCTATCTTTGATATAAACTCCATTGGCTTGACGGTTCCGGTGTTCTGTGTTCAACCTTTGGATCAAGTCTTCAAGACTCATCAATTTTCTCTTGTGCTTGAGGTAGTTCTTGAATGTCAACCAAATTGGAGGAAGCTTCTCAATGAAGCAGTTCACCGTGAAGATCTCACAGATCGACATTCCCTCCGATTTGACTTCTTGACAGATCTGCTGGAAAGTCTCCTTCCATGAATGGCTTTCCATCCGCCATGTGAAACTCAAGGAACTTTGCCGTTGCATGCTTCTGGCATCCAGCATCTTCGACTTATTATTTCTTGACCAATGCACCGCACAAGGATTTGGTGGTCTTCTGGTCACAGTAGAGCGCATACAGTGGCTCCATAAGACGACCTAAGATCCAGCCTTTGGTCATATAGTCTCCTTGGTTCAAGCGTCCACGGTTCCAAGGGTATAGACGTCGCCACATCCTTCCCCAACTTCTGGTTGATCCTCTTCGAGGTACCATGAGAGGTGCATTGCATAAAGATATAACTTCATTTGGTTCGACCACACCTTCCAGCCTTTGCCGTTGAACTTATCAGGCAATAAGCCTTGGCATGAAGCTTGAAGAGAAGCGAAGTCTGGTGGAGGCGGAGGAGGAGCATGAACAATCTTCTCACGTAATTAATATAGAATCAATACGTAATAAATGTTCGTGATCAAACATAATTAATACAAAATCTACGTAATAAATCTACGTGATCCAACATAATTAATACAAAATCTACGTAATAAATGTATGTGATCCAACGTAATTAATACAGAACCTACGTAATAAATGTATGTGATCTGTGACACGTACGTGATCGAAACGTGATCTGTGGATCCGTGTACGCGATCAAAACGTGATCTGTGGTACGTACGTGATTGAAACCGATCTGTGCATGTGATCCGATCAACGTATATCTGTGTATCGTTTGGTTATCCGTGTATCCGTATTAATGAATCACAGATTCGTTAACAGTTGAAATCTCAACGTTTTTAACAGATTTGAAATCGCGAAAAAATGGAGCGATTTCTACTATTATAACCAAGGACGAATTTAATCCGTGTTGTCTTATTACGAGACTCACAGATCCTTGTTTTCACAACACAACAACATTCACAAATTCAAAAGATTTTAATTCGAGTTAAGACTGTAGAACCCCAAAAAAGGGAACTGCGGTTCAACCGTAAATGAACTGTCAACAATGTGTTTCCACAAAAAACATTTGGAGTCGAGATTTTAAAAATCTCTTTCCTTAACTCGAATTATCACCCACAGTGTGACGGTTTTCAGTGATAATCGAATCCCAGGATAAAACCAATACATATTGATTTTTCAAACACTAGAAATCAATACCAACGAACGAAAACTCTATATAAACTCTTGAGTTACTCTTTAATAGCAGGGGATCGAAATCGAGTGTTTTAGAATTTCTTTAGGGATTCGAAAATCCTCTTTCTAGAAGAATGAAGAGGTCTCGCTCAGGCGCGCGCGTGTGGTCTTTTCCTTTCTCACTCACACAGTCCATAGTGTTAGCCTTTTGAACCATGATATAATTATATCTCTATAAATACAACACATGAAAATCTCAAACTTTCAATGTGGGACAAATGATATTATTTTTGTCAAAATTAAGTCCAAACTCGTAGGCCCATTTCAATTCACTCTTGTCCAATTATTTTTAAACCTAAAGACTTTAAATAATGGCCAACACTTAAGACACACTGAACAAACAAATTTGGTTCACAGCTGTGATTTATAAACCTAGCAAAGTTTCCTTTCCAACCAGCATCAATGCAGAACTCTGGCACATTTTCATCTTCATTGCTTTGACTGACTCCATTATTCATAGATAAAGCAGCATCCTTTACTCTTCTCTGTTGGTAAGGAAAAACATATAAGATCTACCTCAGAGCCTAAATGGTTCGTTCATTAATAATCACATAGAAAATTAAGTTTCTCTAAATAACCTGTCTCCTATCAAGACCTTGCATTGTCTGCTGGCAATCAATTTCAAATATGTAGTCATTGTCTGTGTATCCACATCGACAGTTCGTTTGAGGACTCCTATATATTCACATAAAGGTGATCCAGCTGGTATATAATCCCACGATCTAACAGCCCAACCATTTTTTGGAGAATGGAAAAACCTACATAAGGCCAAAGACCAAAGTATGGAAAGGGAAGAAATTCAGGTTTGTAATTGTGATTAATCCCGGATAAACTCAGATTGTGAAGCGAAAAGATCAGAATGTACTTTGATTCTTTTTAAGGCTACGTATGAGAAATTCTATTGATACATTATTAGCTTCGTTTCAACATCAGTTGGACCTAGTTATTTCTTACCAAAATCTAAAGCAAAACATACCTCGAGATTAAATCTTAGTGGTTTTTGAGAGGTCCAGTTGACACATTTAGGACCACATTCATTTACAACATCTCGGGGCTCAATTAATCTGAAAAAGGAAAACAAAAGCAGAATATCAATACAATATATGTATAAGTGTAACTGTTGACTGCAACATGGAAAAAGAAGAATAAGAATGAAAAAAAACACTGCAGTAAAGTAGATAAAATGTGTATTCTACTTGCGAACTCCAGCTCAAAATATTATGCAAAGGTCATATAAACAAATAAATAAAGATTTCACAAGGAATACCACCTGCCATCGTTGAGAGCAACATATGGAATGTTTCCTCCGTTAAGCTTAGCAAAAGCACATGTTTTTGGATCGAAACATTCGCCTTCGCAGTTACATCCAGAAGTTGAACTCTTTGCAATTTTGACATTGGGCACAATTATCAAAGATTTAATGTACTTGAAACCTAATATTCAAAATAAAGATAATTCAGCTTGTATTATATTATTAAGAGGAACTAATAATTCTAATATTGCTTTCAAGTTGTGCCTGAGGGTGAAACTGGAGGATCATCAACTCGATTGGTGGCTGGAATGCGTTTAGCTTCTAATCCTTTAGAAATGTCCTCGCATACCAAACTTTACAAAAATACAACATCAAGGAACGTTAAAATACAACTAAGTAGATAATACTACCCAAAACATAATAAATTTTTGTGAGCCACGTAAAGAGACATAATAAATTTTTGTGAAGAAACAGAAGCAATTCTACAAACCAGAGCTTTACAAGATTTAGAAACCAATAATAATAATTTGCCACATGTTTGGTACGCAAATTAAGTGGTACGAAAAAATGCAAAGAATACACAGCCACGCTAAGATGATGGGAAATACAAGAAAAACTTTTACCTTGCGGTAGCCAAATGAATTCTGCCCATGTTCGAGGAAGGCTCAAATATATTATATGTTCTTTGGAAGAATATATAATATAAGACAACGTTTCAGCAATGTCAGAATACGAATGACATTCATAATGGTAGACAATTTATTAGGATCATTTCCGCATGCGGATCTCTCCTTTAGGAAATCAGAGGTGATATCAGATACAATTACTCACAACCTGTAATAAAAAGATATATGCATCAGTACCTTGTACAATCCATCATAAGTGTATACTCTATTGGTATAGCTACTTGTGCTTCATTATTAAGGATAATTATGCTTATATCCTAAGGACTATTATGTCTGTGTATATACCCTAATTACCTCTATGTATATCTATATATATTGTAATCTTCATATCAATAAACTTAAACATTTAACATTTATATGGTATCAGAGCAATTGATCCTAGAATAAACCTAAAAATGCTTCAAAAATATTAGCCGCCGCCCATCTCCTTGTCGCACTCTCCCATCTTCTTGTCGCACTCTTCCATGGCCGAGATGGCATCAGATTCAATTCCTCTTACTACAACATCTCTTCTACACATCAACATTTCAAATGTTCTCAAGCTTAACAACACAAACTATCTTGTTTGGAGCAAACAAATACATGCTCTTCTCGATGGATATGGCCTAGTCAACCATCTTGATAGCTCGCAGTCGACTCCTCCCGTTACCATCATTGTTGACAATGCAACAATTGCAAATCCAGAGCACACACAATGGATGAGACAAGATAAGCTCATATATAGTGCTCTGCTTGGTGCACTCACAGCCTCCGTTCAACCGTTAATCTCAAGGAATACCACATCCGCGCAAATATGGGAAAAGTTAACATCGACATATGCAAAGCCTTCACGTGGACACATCATACAACTCAAAGCACAACTGAAAAACTACACCAAAGGTTCAAAGACAGTCGATGATTACATTCAAGGGATAACATCCAAGCTAGATACTCTTGCCTATCTAGGCAAACCGTATGATCATGAAGATCAAATTGAATTAATTCTCGAGGGTCTACCCGAGGAATTCAAAACTGTTGTTGATCAAATTGAAGGAAAAGATACACCTCCTAGAATCACCGAGGTACATGAGAGATTAATCAATCATGAAGCCAAGCTTCTAATATCCGCGGAACGCTCGGCATCTATCGTTCCGCTCACGGCCAATGTGGCTCAACACCGATCCACCAATCACTCATATCAAGATCGAACAACAACAACAACTACTCAAACCGCAATGCACCACACTACTTGTGCTTCATTATTAAGGATAATTATGCTTATATCCTAAGGACTATTATGTCTGTGTATATACCCTAATTACCTCTATGTATATCTATATATATTGTAATCTTCATATCAATAAACTTAAACATTTAACATTTATATGGTATCAGAGCAATTGATCCTAGAATAAACCTAAAAATGCTTCAAAAACATTAGCCGCCGCCCATCTCCTTGTCGCACTCTCCCATCTTCTTGTCGCACTCTTCCATGGCCGAGATGGCATCAGATTCAATTCCTCTTACTACAACATCTCTTCTACACATCAACATTTCAAATGTTCTCAAGCTTAACAACACAAACTATCTTGTTTGGAGCAAACAAATCCATGCTCTTCTCGATGGATATGGCCTAGTCAACCATCTTGATAGCTCGCAGTCGACTCCTCCCGTTACCATCATTGTTGACAATGCAACAATTGCAAATCCAGAGCACACAAAATGGATGAGACAAGATAAGCTCATATATAGTGCTCTGCTTGGTGCACTCACAGCCTTCGTTCAACCGTTAATCTCAAGGAATACCACATCCGCGCAAATATGGGAAAAGTTAACATCGACATATGCAAAGCCTTCACGTGGACACATCATACAACTCAAAGCACAACTGAAAAACTACACCAAAGGTTCAAAGACAGTCGATGATTACATTCAAGGGATAACATCCAAGCTAGATACTCTTGCCTATCTAGGCAAACCGTATGATCATGAAGATCAAATTGAATTAATTCTCGAGGGTCTACCCGAGGAATTCAAAACTGTTGTTGATCAAATTGAAGGAAAAGATACACCTCCTAGAATCACCGAGGTACATGAGAGATTAATCAATCATGAAGCCAAGCTTCTAATATCCGCGGAACGCTCGGCATCTATCATTCCACTCACGGCCAATGTGGCTCAACACCGATCCACCAATCACTCATATCAAGATAGAACAACAACAACAACAACTCAAACCGCAATGCACCATACTACACCTCGGGAACCCCTTATGCCTCGGTAAAAAATTCTGGAATCACTTACGCCTCGGGAAACTATGGCTCGGGAAAGAACTCAAGCCGCCCCAACACGCCGCGTCAATACTGCCCATACATGGGTAAGTGTCAGCTATGTCACTCTCAAGGACATAGTGCCAAACGCTGCCCTCAACTGCAGCAACATATCCACCCCCCCCCCCCCCCCCCCCGAACCAACAACAGCCGTCGTACCGCACATGGCAACCACAAGCTAACATGGCAATGGCGTCACAACACTCGGGAAACTGGGTTGTAGATTCTGGTGCCACTCACCACATAACCTCCGACCTCAACAATCTAGCCTATCATCAACCGTATGAAGGTCACAATGATGTCCTATAGCAGATGGGTCGAACCTACCTATCTCACATACGGGTTTTTCTACACTCAACTCTACTACTCGTCCATTAAAATTACAGAATGTGTTGTGTGTTCCAAATATCAACAAAAACTTGGTGTTGGTCTATCGGTTATGTAACGCTAATGATGTTTCGGTGGAATTTTTCCCTACATCTTTTCAAGTGAAGGATCTCAACACGTGGGTCCTATTACTACAAGGGAAAACTAAAGGCGAGTTGTGTGAGTGGCCAACCCAAACATCACCTCCGCAAGCTTTTACAAGTACAACCGGCCCAAAACCATCTCTATTCTCGTGGCATTCTCGGCTCGGCCACCCACCTTTTTATCTTTTAAACACTTTACTTTCAAAATTTTCTTTACCGTTTTCTTTAACTTCCAACAAAAATTTATCTTGTTCTGATTGTCTTCTTAATAAGAGCCATAAATTACCTTTTACAAACACCACAATTTGATCCACAAAACCTCTTGAATACATTTTCTCCGATGTTTGGTCCTCTCCAATAATCTCTCTTGATAATTATCGGTATTATGTGATTTTTATTGATCACTATACTCGGTATTGTTGGCTGTATCCTCTCAGAAAGAAATCGGATGTCAAAGACATTTTCATAGCATATAAAGCTCTTGTTGAGAACAAGTTTCAAGGTCGGATAGGCACATTGTTCTCGGATAATGGCGGTGAGTATGTTGCACTTCGGCATTTTCTCGGGAATCATGGCATTACACACCTTACATCTCCACCTCACACACCAGAACACAATGGACTTTCCGAAAGAAAGCATCGTCACATTGTGGAGACAAGTTTGATACTCATGTCTACGGCATCCATGCCAAAACAGTATTGGCCTTATGCTTTCACCACAGCCGTTTATCTCATCAATAGACTCCCTACACCGGTTCTTACAAATGTCTCACCGTTTCAAAAGCTATTCAAGACACTTCCAAATTATCAGAAACTTTGGGTTTTTGGTTTTCAATGTTTTCCGTGGCTTCTTCCATACTACACATAAGCTTGATGATCGATCCCTCAAATGTGTATTCATGGGGTACTCCACTACACAAAGCGCTTACTTGTGTCTCCATATTCCTACTGGCCGCTTATATACATCCCGCCATGTGATGTCTCAAGAAATGGTTTTTCCGTTTCAAGAACATTACTCTCCAATGCGATCTTCACATGATCATGATCGCGCCTCGTCATCACCACACTCTGTCACAACTCTTCCAATGATATTCACGCCTCAAATGGGACTCCCTACCGAGATTCTTCACTCACAGCCAGAAACATCCGAGCAGGTATTGTCATCTCTACCCTTATCATCTCCATCTTTCTCTCCCTCTAACTCTGAGCCCACTGCTCCTAATCAAAATGAGTTGTCCACCCCAACTCAGCCACCCTTACAAACACAGGAGCCCACTGCTCCAACATCACACCATCCAATTACAAACACATCACCTACACCAATAAATCCGAACACCTCCCAATCTGGTCACTCACAAACATCATCACAACTTCCACCACCACAAAACACCCACAAAATGATAACAAGAGCCAAAAATAATATCACGAAAAAAAAAACAGCCGTTCTCCCTACATGTTTCTGTGGCGACAACTACAACACCATTTTCTTTTTTGCAGGCACTTAAAGATGAAAAATGGCGAACAGCAATGTCTCAAAAGTTTGATGCACAAATAGCCAATTCTACGTGGGAACTGCAGCCACATGATAACACAAAACATGTCATTGGCTGTCAGTGGGTCTTCACAACAAAATTTTTAGCTAATGGAGATATTGAAAGACAAAAGGCGCGACTAGTTGCGAAAGGCTATACTCAACAATGTGGCATTGACTATGCTGAAACATTCAGCCCCGTCGTCAAAACCACAACGATCCGCTTAATCCTCCAAGTTGCGGTCACAAAAGATTGGACAATTAAACAATTAGATGTCAACAATGCCTTTTTGCAAGGTACACTACAAGAAGAGGTATACATGCAGCAACCTCCGGGATTTATAGACAAAGATTGACCTACACATGTTTGTCGACTTCGGAAACCAATATACGGGCTCAAGCAATCACCTCGGTCGTGGTATCTCTCGCTCAAAACACATCTCCTTGACAGCGGCTTTGTCAAATCTATAGCTGATGCTTCGTTGCTTATTTTCAAATAAGGTTCCACTCTTGCTTACATTCTGGTCTATGCTGATGATATATTGGTCACAGGAAATGACGACATCTTCCTCTCGCTGGTACTCCACAACTTTGCCTCACAGTTCTCGATTAAAGACCCCATGGATCTCCTCTACTTCCTCGGTGTGGAAGCTCACAGAACAGACAAGGGTCTCCATTTGATGCAAAAGCGATACATCACTGATCTACTTCTTAAAACAAAAATGATTGAAGCAAAGCCGGTCACAACACCATTACCGACGCATCTGAAACTTAATCTCCACTCCGGTACACCACTTGAAGACGGGACCGAATACAGATCCGTAGTTGGAAGTCTTCAATATCTAGCCTTTACAAGACCCGACATCTCCTATGCTGTCACCAGGCTGTCTCAATTCATGCATAGACCAACGACGGAACATTGGCAAGCTGCGAAACGTGTCCTTCGCTACCTCGTCGGGATAGCTGATCATGGTATCTTTCTATAAAAATTCATCTTTCTCGATGCATGCTTTCTCTGATGCTGATTGGTCAAAACCCCGTCTCATGGTCCTCAAGAAAACAATGTGGGGTTTCCTGGTCATCCACAGAATCCGAGTATCGCTCACTAGCCAATACTGCCTCTGAAATACAATGGTTATGCTCCTTGCTCAATGAAATCCACCAACCACTACATGAAGCCCCGGCTCTATATTGTGATAATGTTGGAGCCACATATCTTTGTGCAAATCCGATATTTCACTCTCGAATGAAACATGTAGCACTAGATTATCACTACATTAGGAACCTCATACAAGCTGGCACACTACGCGTCTCTCATGTATCAACAAAAGACCAACTTGCAGATACCCTTACCAAACCACTCTCACGACAGCGTTTGACTTTGCGAAATCCAAGATTGGAGTGACAAAAGTCCCTACATATTGAGGGAGCGTATTAAGGATACTTATGCTTATATCCTAAGGACTATTATGTCTTTGTATATACCCTAATTACCTCTATGTATATCTATGTATATTGTAATCTTCATATCAATAAACTTAAGACATTTAACATTTATATTCATGACCACGAATTACTCTGACAGGCACCTTCTGTTCGCAGCAGTTCTGAGGTAAAACATAAGTTCCATGTGAAAACCATGAGGTGCATGAACTAACTAGCTTAATGTACACAAAAAGAAAAGTAAGAAGAGAAAGAAAAGAAGCTTAATGATAAGAAGACTGTTTGCATTCTTAATAAACATACTAGAAAATAAAAATACCTTAAGGCCGAGATTCCCTCGTTCTAACTTTTGATTCCTAACAACCAGTTAAGTTGTGCCGTCCCTGGCCAGTGTAAGTCACCGTATCTGCATTGTCGAGATCATCCTCGGACTGGCCTGACATGATGATAGAAACAGTAAGCGGCAACTTGTAGTTACTATACTCCTGCAGAGGAAAAAAAGAAGTGAGTTTGATGAGTAAAAAATAAAAACGAATTATCCAGTAAAAATACACAACAAAAAGACTGGTTGTGTTACTTTTCTGTATTCAAGTCCCATATAATCGATGCCATTTATCCAATGCTGATGGAAGCC
The DNA here is from genome assembly GCA_023374145.1 of Lepidium sativum. Classification (NCBI taxonomy): domain Eukaryota; kingdom Viridiplantae; phylum Streptophyta; class Magnoliopsida; order Brassicales; family Brassicaceae; genus Lepidium; species Lepidium sativum. Next base: position 25,373 of record JAKUCM010000384.1, on the reverse strand, counting down.
TACAGCAGCCATGTCAGCTCTTGATAAAAACCGGTGTCCAACATCAATACCTGCAAGCCAGTGTAATCACGGCTTTTAGTTAAAAAGATACAGTTCAAAAACTCAGTGCGATTTAAGAAAAGAAAAACGACAAAAAAGTTTTCGAGAACAACAGAGAAAGAGTTTCAAAAAGAGAAAGAGAAAATGAATTCCTACATGGTTAGTGTTTCCGCTTCCGACATCAAGAAGTTAAGATAGTAATCATCATCTTGTTTCTTAGTAGATCAGATCAACAAAGTAATGCTTTAACCAAAGACTATTGGAAAAACATGTCGATTTTGATTCACTAAAGCTTCAGTCGATTTTGAACCAAAGCATAAAGAGCTCACTGAATGATAAGAGAGGGCTTCAATATAAACAATTCATTTCAGATTACTGTCATATAAATAATACCAAAGGGATATCTCTCCGTCACTAAGTTGTTTAATGCTTTGTTCATGTGTTCTTGATTGTAATCGACAATTTCAAATCAATAAAAGAAGGATTTTGATATTTTTCATCATGATTCAGGTTCCAAACCTTTTAACCAACCGTTGAATTTCATAGTGGTTGTGAAAATCAGAACATTTACTGAAACAACACAAACGATTGATAACCTTTTTCACTGTTTCGGTTGAGCTAAGAACAATAAGGGAGGAAGAACCTATCATGGTAGAGTAAATAAGACCATAAATCTATACTCAAAATGTTGTTGGGTTTCTTCTCTTTTAGCTGCAGCAAGTTCCCTATAACTAGAAGTCTTGGCACCACTGAATCAAAACCAATTTCAGAGCTCTCAAAAGTGCAATTTTTTTTTGTGATAAAAACTTAGACTGATTGGTGATTAAATCAACCTAACTGACTATTATCCTAAATCAAGTCTCAAACTTGGGAAATAGAAGCAATGATCAAAATCCGAGAACCAAAGCTACTGCTTTTACATAAAATAGTAGTTCATACATACACACTTATTTGGAGTAAGCTGAAGTCAGCAGCAACAACTTCAGATCTTGTGAAATCCAATTAATTAACATTACGTGATTGAGATTGTTGTTACTTAAATCTGCTAAAATCTCCATGTGGTTTATAATTAAATCACCTAGAAACATTGTATAACTATTAAAATTAAAAATCAAAATCAACCTAAATCATTCCAAATACCCAAAAAACTCACTTAAATCTTTCCATGTCTACCAAACTCTAAATTTCATCAAATCTCTTAAAAATTTAAGTTGAATACACCCCCCTAAATCAACTTGATTGTTTTAAAGCATATCAACTGGATTTCAAAATCAAAATTTAACACATTTCATCATTGCTAATCGACTATCTCTCAACAGAATCTCTCCACATATTTGATGTTATAGTTTCTCTCCAATAATCTTGGCATATTTTTCATCGACTGACATATTTTTCATCTATGTTTCTCAATCAAATCAAACCCAAATGCAACAAAATTGAGTTACAAATAATCATTCATGAATTTATAGTCGACGATGTTAAACATCCACAAATGGATGAAATCTATAAAATGATAAACGAAATGGTGTAGTTAATTAACTCATGTTGATGATTGTGTTGTGATCATTAGATGATTTCATCATATTAAAGACAACTCTTGCTCTTGTGAAAACTTTTGGTTATGAGTTATGTCTGCCAATTTTATATTTAGGACTAGGAACATAAGATGGGATATATGTGTTTTATTGTTGTAGTGAATATTTTTGTTGGGTTGAGGTTTTTGTAGTGAATATATGGAACATAACATCTCATTTGACAAATTGCTGTATCAAACACAGAATTTCATGTCCCTACACACCAGCTCAAAATGGAGTAGCTGAACGTAAACATAGACATATGGTGGAACTCATCATGGCCATGTTGTTTCACAGTCACGTTCCCCTCAAGTACTGGGTAGAGGCCTTTTATACTGCAAATTACATCATCAATCTATTACCATCTGCTGCTCACAAATTTAAAATTCCTTATGAAACTCTACATCAAGACAAACCAACTTACTCAGCTATGAGGGTGTTTGGAAGTGTTTGTTATCTCGTTCTCAGACCATATACTGCTCACAAGCTAGAACCAAGATCCTTACAGTGTGTTTCTTGGTTACAATGCTGCATATAAAGGTTATAGATGTCTTTATCCACCTACTGGTAAGGTATACATCAATTGTCATGTCATCTTTGATGAAAAGCAATTTCCATTTACTGATAAGTATAAGCATCTTCAGCCGAAGTACACTACTTCTTTGCTACGAGCATGGCAAATGGCTACTTATGAATCAGAAATTACTGATTCTTCACTGGAAAACCTTACCAATATTAAACCATCAACACCAATTATATTGCCATCACCATCTCCAGACTCTGCAGCTGCCTTGCAGCCTGCATTACCTGTGCAAGTCACAACAGAAACAGAAACAGTTACACATGCTGCAGAGTAACCTTCAAATATGGAGAATGTGGAGGATACAATGCCTACAGTGGACAATCTATAGCCGCAAGAGATTTCAGAAACAGATGAACAACATAATGCTGATACAAATTCTGAAGCACAAGTTAATGATGTTGTTGCAGCTGCAGAGGCAACTCTTGAAGCAACCCTTAATACTGAACCTGTTGAACCTATCACAAAAAATGCTCATCAAATGGCAACAAGATCCAAGTCTGGTATCAAGAAACCAAATCCTAGGTATGTATTACTCTGCATTTCAAATCGAGAAACAACACCAAAAACTGTTAAAACTGCCTTGAAAGATGCTCGCTGGAAAACTGCAATGACTGAAGAAATTGCTGATCAAAAATCAAATTCTACTTGGCACTTGGTCCCTGCAACAACATATATGCATATGCTAGGCTGCAAATGGGTTTTTTGAGTTAAGCTCAAAGCAGATGGAACAATAGATAAATTTAAAGCCAGACTAGTTGTCAAGGGTTATGATCAAGAAAAAGGTGTCGATTATTTAGAAACATTCAGTCCAGTGTTCAAAAGTTCAACAATTCGAACTGTTCTTGGGATTGCAGCAGCTAAGAACTGGTATGTAACTCAGCTTGATGTCAAGTGTGCATTTCTCCATGGTGATCTTTATGAGGATATCTATATGACTCAACCTGCAGGCTTTGAAGATCCACAATATCCTTCATATGTCTGCAAGCTTGACAAAGCCATTTACGGACTCAAGCAAGCACCCAGGGCATGATTTGATAAGTTCAGCACCTTCATCATTCAATATGGATTTATCTGCAGCACATATGATCCTTCACTGTTTGTTTATCATCATAATGCTGAGACATTGATCTTACTGCTATATATTGATGACATCATCTTAACAGGAAGCAATCCTGAACTATTCAGCCATCTCATTGCAGCTCTCAACTCCAACTTCTCCATGAAGGATCTCGGCTCTCTTCAATATTTTCTTAGAATTCAAGTTGAACAACATGATACTGGGATGTTTCTGCATCAACAAAAGTATGCAGAAGAGATTCTCTGTCAAGCAAGTATGGAATCCTATAAGCCTATGGATACACCACTACCACTAAGGCTTGATAAAACTCCGAATGGAGCTGATCTGTTTCCTGAACCAACAGTTTTTCGAAGCATTGCTGGCAAGTTATAGTACTTGACACTTACCCGGTCTGACTTGCAGTTCTTTGTCAACTTCATCTGCCAACGAATGCATGCTCCAACTTTATCTGATTGGGCTCTTCTAAAACGCATTCTCAGGTATGTTCGAGGTTCAACTGCATTTGGTCTACATCTCAGGAAATCAGATAATCTTTCTGTTTCTGCATTCAGTGACAGTGATTGGGCTGGTTGTAAAGAAACCAGACGTTCCACGACTGGTTTCTGCACTTTTGTTGGCTCTACTTTAGTGTCCTAGTGTGCTAAACGACAACCAACAGTCTCAAGGTCCTCCACTGAAGCTGAATACAGAGCTTTAGCTGAAACTGCAGCCGACTTAACCTGGATTTCTTCACTCCTTCGAGACTTAAAAATACAAAATCCAGGTCCTGCTCACCTCCACTGTGACAATCTATCTGCTATTTATCTTACCACCAATCCTTCCCTGCATTCCAAAACAAAACATTTTGAATTAGACTGGCATTACATACGAGAAAAAATAGCATTGGGTTTCATTGAAACTACTCATGTTCCTGCATCAAAACAGCTTCCAGATATCTTCACTAAGTTACTCCCTAAGGCTGCATTTGTCAATCTTAGGAGCAAACTAGGCGTTGGGACTTCTCCCACCTCCAGTTTGAAGGTGGGTAACAACAAAATAGCAAAAACAATGGATTACAAATCGGTCTTTGCAACTCAAAAGCAGATCAATTCAACATTGTGCTCAGCAACATATAAGCCCATCAAAGTTAGTCAAAGGAAGCCTAATGACAGTGACATTCAACCTAAACCTGCAACACCAACAGCCTTCTGTACAAGCTCCTGCATATCTCTGAAAAACAAATTTGGTCTACTACAATCCCTATGTTGTAATAATGAAAAGACTAGATGTATTGATGTATTGGTTTAGGTACTTAGAGCCTCATATATAAACTCATCCTTGTATCTAAGAACTTTTAACTTGAAAAGAAATACAAAAAATTCTCTGCAAACTACAAATTCCTTTTGTTTTCAGCTTCTCTGTTCTCGGTGTCATCAAGTTGCATCGCTAACTGGTAACCACTCTTTGTATTGTAGAGTGAAAAACTCTCTTAAGGTATCATGGTTCCATTCGCTAGCAACAGTGTTCCGCAGATCCGCAACCTTGAGACTGCTATTTGTGGTGATGTGGTCACCGTATGGAGTTCGTGGCAAATCATCATCAATCCACTTCCCAGTCCAAACACTAGTCAAGAGGCTATTACCAACTTGCTTTACAAGGCCTTCCTGCAACAATTCTCTACCAAAAAGGACGCTTCGCTACCCAAACGATGGGCGAGTCCCGATCTTGCTAGCTAGGAAGTTAGAATCCTTTAAGCAGTGACTTCAGAGTATTCTGCAAGGAGTGAATCAGGAGATCTAACGATGCGCCACGCCTGTTTACATAGGAGAGCTTGGTCAAATTTCCTAATATCTTTAAAGTCGAGATAACCCTCTTGCTTGCTCCTACAAAAGCTTTTTCCATGCTATCCATGGAATTTTTTTTGTCCCATTACTCCACCAAAATTCCTGCATTGTTGTAGTTATCTTTTGCCAAGTATGAATTGGGAGTTTGAACATTGCACATACACTGGCAGCGAGGAGGCCACTACCTTAACCAAAATATCCTTGTCTCCTTGTGATAGACTCTTAGCAAACCAACCATGCATTCGAGAACGAAGGTGTTCATTATAAAAACCCAACAACTTCCTCTTAGCGTAAAACACTCGGGCAGACCGAGATATATACCATCGCGGCTCTCTTGATTTATTCCAAGAATACTCATGATGGTCTACTTTCTATCAACATCAATTTTATCACCAAAATAAATAGAGGATTTATTGAGTTAGTCGCATGTTTGGATGCTTCCTCATAAATCCGCAAGCAGCCCTTGATTTCTCGACACTCCTTCAGCATGGCTTTACACATCAGAAGCCTATCATTAACAAACAACAAGTGATGCACCAATGGGTCCAACGAAGCTAAGCATATCCCACTTAATCTTCCTATTGCTTCAGATCGATTAAGAATATGGACTAGAGCCTCAGCACATAAGTTAAACAGAAACAGGGAGAAGACATCTCCTTGTCTGAACCCTCTCTCTGGTTTGATTAAATCATGTGTGGTTTCATTTATAAGCACAACATATGTTACGGAAGTAACACAATACATTATCCAAGATACCTATTTCTTGTTAAACCCCAGCTAATCCAATAGAGTCTTCAGGAAACTCCACTCTAGTCCGTCATAGGCTTTTGACATGTCGGTTTTGATGGCCATATACCCTGCAACATTTTTCGTGTTTGTGGGCAAAAAATAAACCACCTCATGTGCAATGACTATATTGTCTGATATCAAACATCCTGATACGAAAAGTCCCTGAGAATCAGACATAATCCGAAGTAAAAAGGTCTTTAGTGTCGCATATATGATCTTGGATATGATCTTGTAGTGCACCGAACATAAACTTATTGAACGTAGTTCTGTCATTTTCTCGGAGTCACTACTTTGTGTATGAGGCAAATCTGGGTAAAGCTCCAATCCGATGGAAAATATCCCGTGTCAAAGTAGTTAAGATGAGTCCTACAATGTCCCAACACTGTTAATAAAACTTAGAACTTAACCCATCCAAACCGGGGGATTTATCACCATCGATTGAGAAAATTGCAGTCATGATCTCGTTATCACTAATTGGTTCCATGAGTTGGTTGTTCATAACATCTGTTACTCTAGGGAAAAAACCATCAAAGAGCATCTCTGTGTGATGTGGTTGTGAACTAGTAAACAAGTTCCTCAACATATAGCTTGTTGTTATTATCATCTAGTAGCATGTGGATCTTATTTCTGACCTTCTTACTTCTCATAGTGTTGTGGAAATACTTCATGTTTTTATCCCCATCTTTCAACCATTACTCCTTACTCCGTTGTAGCAATAATTCTTTATTCGGCTATACTTTAACAATTTCCTAGTACAAATCGTCTTTTAATCTTTGAATCGTTGTACCTGAGTTGGTATTGTCTCGTTTCTTCCATTGTGATAGTAGTTGGCGGCAATTCCTGATTCTTGTTGACACTGGTAAATAGCCTCCTTGGTTACTTCCCCAATCTTCCTTAACCACGTTACGGAAACCCATTTTCATTTTTATTGTCATAGCACAATCATATAGCAGTTCTTAGTGTATCTGTCATGAAAGACACAATAAGGGGTCTATGATTTGATGCCCATACAGATAAAAATTGATAACCCGAGCGCGGAAATAATTTAAACCAGCAGTCATTCCCAAAGCTCTTATCCAAGCGGGGCATTGAATCCACAAATGATCTTTCCAACCAGCCTACGAGAAGGAATTACCAAAACTTTGGAGTTCTTTAATCTTACAGTTATAGACCATATTGCAGAAGTCCCAAAAAGATGATTCATGTCGTTGAGACCCTCCCAGTTACACTTGTCTTCTTTTACTACTAACTGGGTCTCCATACACAAAGAACACAAAAAAAACAAGACGAATTCATCTGAATTTTAGTGTCAATAATACGCTTATCCCCATACAAAATATCTACTTGGAAGCAATCCATCCACATAATAGCTAAGCCACCACTCAAACCCAGCGGGTCTACAGTATACAACTTAGAGCAAGAATATTGGGAATTTGCAATTAGAATTTCTTAGTAATATTTTATTATTATATTAGAAAAATGTGGGTTAAGAAATGTATTTTGGTTATGAGTTTTTAAGAGAGATTAATGGTAGTTTTTTAAGTGAATTTCTTAAGAAAAAATTAAAAATAACATTTTTTTGTTCAAAAATAAAAACAATTTTAGATAACATAATTTTTAATGCAAATTAAAACTAGTAAAGCATACTCTTAGCTACAATAAATAATATAAAACACAAACAATTTAGTCTAAATTGGTGGAAAATTTAGTCCATATATGCTCGACCAAATCGTTTTTCAATTGTTCATGGATAGTTCGATCACGAATTCGAGTTCTACTGGCCATCATATCGACGAGATTTGAAGGCATATTAGTAGAATAGATGAAATTGACCATTGTACGTCCAGAAGATTTCGCCTCTATGAATTCGTTTATGTCTAACTGAGTATACATATGTCGTTCGTTTTCTACTATAATATTGTGGAGTATAATACATGCTCGCATGATTTTTTCTGATTTTTGCCTTATCCCAAATAAGAGCTGGATTTTTAACAATGGCAAACCGAGCTTGCAAAACTACAAAAGCACGCCCGATTGTAATATGTCATCAAAAACTGGAGAGTGATCAAGAATATTGATATCATTTAAAGTTCCCGGAAGACCAAAAAAAGCGTGTCATATCCAAAGATCTTGAGAAGCAACTGCCTCTAAAACGATAGTTGGTTTACCGGAACCACGAGAATATTTCCCTTTCCTAGCGGTGGGGCAATTCTTCCACTCCCAATGCATACAGTCGATGCTTCCCATCATGCCGGGAAATCCTCTCATCTCTCCAATAACTAGCAGCCTTTGAAGATCTTATGCGGTTGGTTTTCTTAGGGACTCATCTCCAAAGCAAAAAATGATTCCGTCAACAAAATGTTCCATGCACTTCAAGAAAGTGGTTTCACCAATCCAGAAATATTCGTCAATTGCATCAGTCGCACAACCATATGCAAGGATACGAATTGATGCAGTACACTTTTGTAATCCCGAGAAATCGTACCTTCCGGTAGCATCTCTTCTTTGTTGAAAGAAAGGTATTCATTAGATAGTCGATCAACAATACAATGAATAGTGAATTATTCATTCTGAAGCGATGTCGGAACATAGGATGCGGGAAAGTTGCATTTTCAGCAAAATAGTCGTTCCATAACTTGATGTGTCCTTCGTCAAGATGTCTTTCAATATGGATTCTTTTTTTCCTCGATCTTGGAGCTGCTATACTATCATTTTAAGAGTACAAAGAAGTATTCAATTCTTCTTAAAAAATATTATTGAATTCTTCATTCAACACTTCCGCTAACTCATCACGGGAAGACGAAGCCATATTAGATAGAAATAATTGAAATATATAAGAGTATTTTCTACTAAGAGGTTTTGGTTTATTTTTGTAAAAGGAAATTATTTAGTTTGTGATAATTTGTAAGAAGAGAAGATAGATTTTTGGTAAGAAGTGAGAAGAAGAGTGATTATATTTATAGTAGAATAGAAATTGATTGTTGTTTACAAAATCTTACAAAATAATCGACCCAAATTATAAAACAAATACACCTTTTCATGCATAGACACTCCGTGAGCCTTTTTTGTCTTTTCTCTCAGTCTGTGATGCTTGATCCTTCTTCAATCTGTGAGCCTTTTTGTCTTCTTTACAGATAGTCTTTTGCTCATCACAATCAACCTTCAAGACAATACACAAGTTGAAACAATCTATCATCTCTTTTTATACAGAGTCAAACAATATATCATCACACACGCCTTAAAATGACCAAAAGAAACAGATCATCTTACCTCTGAGCATGAAACCAGAGAAAACTTCCAAGAGTTGCGCTCGCTGTACCTCTGATACATCCGCACCTGACAAGAATAATTGGCTGCACTTAGCCATGAGATATGTCAACTCTCTGAAACGTTAATAAAGAAGCATATGGTCAGCCTGAAACCAGAGCTATATAGCACCTTTTGAATAAGCTTGTTGTGCAGCAACACTTCCTGCAACTCTTGCTTGTGTTTTCTTTGCAATTCTCTTATTTCCACTTCAAGTTGGTTTGATCGGCCTTCTAGAGTTTCTACTTCTTCCTTACTTACAAGATACTCCTGTCTATTCTCTGCTGCTCTCTGCCTCTCCTTCTTGAGGGACTTGCTTAACTGGCCCTATTCTTCTCTGAGGCATGAAAGCTAGAGGAGAATGGGGTAAGCTAAAATTTAAAGAAAGCACTTACATGTTGATGAAGGACAGAGTCAAGAAGCATAGAAACATGGGCCTCTAGAACATTGATCCTCGATAAGGTTTGAGATAGGCTTTCATTCACAGAGAGCTCTCGTTCTTCTGCTGCTGCAGCTTTAGTTTCCGCATCCTGAACATTTGTAGCAAGTGATCAAAATGATAGAGAAAACAAAAAAAATGGTTGAATTTAAGCATACAACAGTGTTCTTCAAAAAACTTGAAGTCGAGCATTCAGAGTTCTTTCTACAGTGGCCTAAGCTTCTGCTCTTCTGGTTGTAGTTTCCTATCGTCAGTCAGATAAGAAGCATTTGAAACTACAGATTATTTTTAAGATTCTAATCTAAGGAAAAGTTCCGAGGGAAAAAATAAGGATCCATTTTATACATGCATAGCCTCAATCTGTCTTAGGAAAGGCCTTGTAGAGTCAGGAACATGAGTGATTAATTTTTCACACTTTCACTCGCTAGCCTACAATCAAGGTTCATTTAGCAAACAGTAAACAGAACATGTTCTATTAGTAACTTTTAACTTGAATAATTATTCAAAAGTTGCAAACTTTAAACAAGGAGAATGGGGTGCAATACCTCGTCAAGCTCAGACATCGATGCAATAAGTGTAAGAACACTGAGCATTCCGACAGTGACACTTTAAAATCGCAATGTCCATTCCCTGCAGAAGAATGCGACACTTGTTTCCATCAGTAAAAAAGAAACTGAAGATGCGACACTTTGACACAAAACATAATTATGTAGTTTACTATAATATACAAAACAGACTGATTACATATTCAAGCATTTTACTAAAAGCAAAAGCCAACCGAAAATCCAACCGAAAACAAACACATACTAAAAGCAAACTTCACAGATTCAAACATATGTGATTCAAAGCAAAATCTCTTTAATTAGCTTCAGGTTAAGTTCTTCTTCAATTTCAAATAAGGGCTCTGTTTTAGCTAGAATACACTCAAGCAGTTTCTTGTTTGTTAGTTTATCAATCAAAGCATGTTCTTGTTACTTCAAGGCAAAGTCCTTTTGCCTTACATCCTATAACCTCTGAATCCTTTCCAATGATTTATTACCATCTTCAGCAGCCCTCTTTCCTTTATTCTTCACAGCCTTCACACCTTGTGGACGAGATTCAACAGACTCTCCTTCATCTAGGGAAGCTTCAGAGGAATAAACATTGCCGGATCCACTCTTTCTTCTTTTACTCTTCTCTGTTTCTTTTATAGTATGCAGAGCAGACCACTTCTGGTCATATCTTAATGTTCTCTAAGCGTGCTCCAAGGTGAACTTCTTCTTGTAGTCATTCTCAAAAATCTGATGTGCCAACTTGATGAGATCATCATCATTCATTCCACTTGCCATTTGAGTTGTTGCAGCTTGGTGAGAACCCACAAACTTACATGTCCTCTCATTGATCTTGTTCCATCTCATTTTGCACTGCCCTGACTTTCTCGGTTTCATAGGATCAGCATTTGGACTTGCAGCAAAATACTGAGCAATCCACAGCCAGAAAGCTTCTCCTCTTTGCCCATTCCCTACAATGATATATTTGCTTGTGTTTAACCAAGCAGATATCAAGATCAAATCTTCACATATTGTCCAAGAAATTCTCTTGCTTCGTGTACGTGTTCTACCTTCAGATGGCGTCTCATACCTACTTGGTTGACTACTTAAAAGATCCACGAAGCTAGCCGAGTTATCATAGGGATTCATTTAGGGAAGGTTGTTTTTCAGAGTTGTTTTTAATGAGACTAGGTTGAGAGTTCATTTTATAAGCACAAATTAGGTTGGAGTTAATACAAAGAACAATTGTGGTTAGCTTTTAACACACACACAATTACAGATAACCTTCTTATCATGCATTCAACACACACCCTACTTTCTAAATCCGTAAATCATGGCAAAAAATCACTAATTGAGGACTAAATGCTTCTAATTACTATAATAAGACGGTAAACAACGAATCAACACTTTTCCCTAAAACATTGAAACCCTAATTTATCAAACCTAACAAACACTAATTCTTAATTTCAATATCAAATTGATTCAAGCTAACACATACTAAAACTAACCTCAAACTCACTTGATTCGACGTCCAATGACTCTGATTTTGAGTCGTCATAACTACACCTTCGATGGCGATTGTGAATCGATTTCTGATCTCTGTGACCAGAACGCTCCGGAGCAAGAAGCAGGCGATTCTCGATTCGCCGATGGGAGCTTGGGTCGGCGATTTTCGAATCGCTGATGGGAGCGTAGGGTCGGCGATTTTCGCAAGAGAGATTGAGAGAGAGACGAGAAACGCCTCGCAAAGAGATTTTCTCCTTTTTTACTTTTTGTATTTTTTTTAGCCAACCATACGCTGCCACATCAGTGTTTCTTAAATCACAAAACGTTTCTTAACCCATTTTTCATTAAATTATGATTTATTTTTAATCATATTTAACCTAAGAAATCTCATAAAAGCTGCCGATAATGGTGGTCTTATTGTAACCCAAAAACCCTTTAAATTTTCCAGAAACTCATTGCGTTGCTTCATCTCCATGGGAAACATTACATCCGAGAAATAACGTCTTTTATCTCTCGAATATGTTGAACTATCTCGTTGTTTCTTGTCACCGTAAAGTTGGAAATTTTTGGATTTTTATATTTGTTATTTTCTGTTTGGAGCTCTCATTCGTATTTGATTTCTGGTTCATTAGGCCCAAGTACGAACCTTCTTCTTGGTTTTGTCTGATCTTCCTTACCCATGGGGTTAGTCTTCTCCTATATTTCTAACTTATCTTGGAGTTTCCTGGGCCATTGTCGTTTGTGTCTGACCACACGAAAAATCGGTGGGTCTGTAGAAATTGTAAGGTGCTCCACTCTTGAAGATGAAGAAACTTCAACTTCGTACAAAGTTTCACCTAGAGAGACAAAAGCAGATGCATTTAAACCTGTAGCTAAACTCGCGGTCTTCATTTCCATAATACAATTTTCACTAATCGCGAGTTCCTTGGATTTTCGTCTTTAAAGGCTGGGAGTTAGAGGAGTTTGCTCGCGCTCAAAATTAGATTCACTCTCCTCAAGTAAAAAACATATTCATATGGGCTAGACATTCAGTGGGGTCTGTGTGAGACACATATTACAATGCCATGACTCTATCCTCATTGGAATGTTTGGGAATAGATTGTGAAAAACTTGATGGAGTATCAGGGAGACTTGGGAGAGTTTTGAGAGCTTGAGATAAAGGCCTTCTTTGAACTATCTCCTGGTGATTCAAATTTGTTGAAGTGTTATGTCCTGACCTAAGATTTGACCATTAGAGTTCTCAGAAATAGACAGATTGACTTCATTCACAATTGAAGGTAGCCATATTCGGTTCATACGAGCTATGTTTTCTGTAGTATCAGTGTGTGACAAATATTGGAGTGCCATCAATTTGTCTTCCTTGGATAGCTTAGCCAACACTTTAGGAAAACCCGGTGGAACATCAGGGAAGCTCGAGGACACTAAGGTTTAGGAACATGTTTTCCTTTGAATTACAGCCTCACATTCATTGTCTCTGGTCTCAACATGCTTCTTCATATTATCCTTTTTCTTTTTCCAGAGGCAAGCAATCATTTCCTGAGCTAGGCAATGACAATGAAACAACATTTTCAAAGCTTTTTATATTCGAATGTTAAAGCCACCCTTTCGCCTGAGGGGAGTTGTAAGACTTTTGATTCAGAGGCTAGATTAGTCACTTTCAAACAGATTGTCACTCCAACATAGTCTTTTTTTTTTTGCGACACCTTTGGATCATATGCAATATCTTTAACCTTGCTAATAACTGAAGCCACCTTTTCAATTATTTCAGTCATATAGTAGTTGACTGAGATGTTTCTAACTCGGATCCAAACCATGAAATTTGATAGATTATCATCTGGTGGATTAGGAATCCACTTCTCCATAACCATAATCCAATTCTCATAAGACCACATACGTTCAGCAAGTACTGTTAGCATATCTTACTCCCTCTGAAAGATGAACTGGAATCTATCACGAAAAAGAGCGATACCTCGTACTCTATCCTTCAGCCCCCATATACGAGGCATGGTCTCAATCATTTTAGGCCATTATCTGGCAGTCAGAGTTAAGCAATCTACCCAAGATGCTTATTGCGTTTTCATCAAACACTTTAAACCTTGGGCTATATCAAGCAATGTGATTGGTTCTTCATCTTTAAGAGTAAGAACCTGAATGACTTGATGCAAGTGTTTCGCCATTGAGAGAGTATCACAGTGGTGGTAACGAAGCAACTTACGACGGATGAAAGCAAGACGCGGCGTGTAGGCTATAACCTGAATCTCTTGGCTTGATTCAAAAAACCTTAGAATGCGCTCCGAAATTGGAAGATTTATGGGTACTTACTTTCTTGTTTGATTGAAATTACAAAAAATGAAGATTTCCTGATCGAAAGAGGATCTGAGGAAAAGGAAAGAGTGTTTGGGAAAATGGCGAAACTATTGTAGTCTCAAGATACCGAAGTAAAAGGAACTCCACTCAATAGAGAGAAACAGGTTAATAAGGAAAAGAGATCAAAACCCTGTTGGGAAAATGGCAAAACTATTGTAGTTTCAAGAGACCGGAATAAGGAAACTCCACTCAATAGAGAGAAACAAGTTGATAAGGAAAAGAGATCAAAACCCTGTTGCGAAAATGGCAAAACTATTGTAGTTTCAAGAGACCGGAATAAGAGAACTCCACTCAATAGAGAGAAACAGGTTAATAAGGAAAGGAGATCAAAACCATGTTGGGAAAATGGCAAAACTATTGTAGTTTCAAGAGACTGGAATAAGGGAACTCCACTCAATAGAGAGAAACAAGTTAATAAGAAAAAGAGATCAAAACCTTTTTGGGAAAATGGCAAAACTATTGTAGTTTCAAGAGACCGAAATAAGGGAACTCCACTCAATACAGAGAAACAGGTTAATAAGGAAAAGAGATCAAAACCCTGTTGGAAAAATGGCAAAACTATTGTAGTTTCAAGAGACCAGAATAAAGGAACTTCACTCAATAGAGAGAAACAGGTTAATAAGGAAAGGAGATCAAAACCATGTTGGGAAAATGGCAAAACTATTATAGTCTCAAGGGACCGGAATAAGGGAACTCCACTCAATAGAGAGAAACAGGTTAATAAGGAAATGAAATCAAAACCCTCTAATATAATTAGAGAAGCCTGAGCTAAAAACCAAATTCGAAAAGTCTGTAGCATTACACTATAGCATTTCTTTTGTATCAAATAACAAAACACTTCTAGTAAATGTAACAAAATTATGAAGGAACTTAACGTTGATTTTAAAATATGTAAGCGTGGTAAATATAATATTCCTTAAATAGTATATCGAGTATTCATTTGCTCTTAAAGAGATATCACAAAATATTTTTTGATACTCGGATGTTGATATCACAAGATATCCCTCAGCTTAACCCGTAAAGAGCCCATAGTGAGGTGGATCGAAGAATCGTTAATGAGTTGTCCATACTCGGCACACTCACCTTGGCGAAGATGATCGAAGCCAAAAGACCCGAGAGTGAAGAGAAGGTAGCCTTCAAACGAACAAGAAAGGGTTGAGGAGACGAAGCGGAAGAATACGAACGAGGGCGGTTATCAAAACCAAACTTGAAGGAGAAGAAATAGGGGTTGTTTCTAGGACGTAGGACAATATAACGAAGGAGTCCGACAAAAAAAAGAGGATACACATAAAAGATCCGAGCAGTGTAAGAATTATTTGAGGGTCACACGTGTATTAATTAATGTGTTAGAGTCATTATGTAAGAAGTCAAAACTTATGTGGTCACTTTTGTATAAAGTAATTGATTGGGGCATAAGTGTTATGAAAAATTAATTGTGGATACATTATGTAATTTCTAATTTGATGAAGGGCCGAATTAGAAATTATAAAAATACACGTAGTGGTTCACGTAAAAATGTACGTAGAATACCAAAGGGAGTTATTCATGTTCAAGCAAGTTTCAACAATACCATTGTGACCGTTACAGATGTACGGGCCAGATCAGGGATTAAAAATAAAATTGAAACAAGATAAAATCGTATATCGAAACGACTTCTGGCATCTCCTCGAGGTCAGCGACTGGAAGAGTTGAAGGCGATCAGCAGTCGGTCTGATAAAGAAGTCTGACCATCTCTGTCTGTATTTCTATATAAAAATAGAAAGGTTATGGTCCCCATAACAACTCTAATCAGAAATTCAGAAACTCTCTGCATCCCATCAACAGAGACCTCAGGCTATTCAGGGTTCGTTGTGGAAGAGCCATATTCCCTAAAGTTCAGATCATAAGCTATGGATCCAAAAGGTACGCTTCCGCTTACGTTTATATTAATCAGGAACTGGCATGTTTAGGTTTATGAAATAAAATAATTCCAACAATTGGTATCAGAGCACCATGTTCAATTTCTGTTTGATAATCAAGTTTATTATCATGAAATTTGGATTTATTTATTTACTGAAAATTTAGATTGTTGAATCTGAATTTTTTCAAAGGTTTATGATAATAAGGCTATTTTTATTAATAAATTCGGATTTATTATTGGGTAAAAATTCAGATTGTTGAATCTGATGTTTCATTCATGTTTAAATATAAATTTGAATTCTGATACGTTCATAAGCCTTGGCGGCTGTGTTTTTTGATCGAATATTATCTTAGGTTTTACATGAGGTTGAAGAAGAAACATCAAAACTCGTCGTTTCTTTAATGTTTCTATTGGGCCTATTTTTATATTTTATTTTTGGGCTATGCCAAATTAAAAAAAAAAACAATTGGGCCGCGGGCTCGTGTAGACTGATCTGCGATTTAAAGTTGTTGTCGCAGGGAGGACTCAAACTCGAGTTCTGTGACTCGTTATGCGTTATTCCTTCCCTTCTTCAACCATTAGGCTATAGATAAATAGTTGCACAAAATTTCCAGAAACTTTTTAATATATGGCTGTGCAAGAATAAAAATATAATTTATAAATCAATAGATAAAATTGATTATGCAAGTTTATTATTTGAAGTTGATTAATTGATGCAAGATTTTGCCAAAGTAACCTCTCTGGTGGATATTTTTTCATGAACAATATTAAATGTTATATGTATATATATTCATGCGAATATTAAATCGACACAAAGGTAGGTTTATATTTGGCCGGATTATATACATACCTGTGATGATAAACATGTGACAATTATTAGTAATATTCATATGAATGATAAATCGGTCCAAAGTAAGGTTTATCATTTACCATGCATTATTGTCAATGTTTGATTATTACAACAAGAGTATCGCTAGCAGTTAATATTACTGTCCAAAGATTTGATATTAATGTAGCACTTGGTATCTTGTGATGGATTGTATAATCATTTATTCTTTATTATTGATTTATTTCGGTTTAACTATGAGTAACTAATTAAAGATTGTTCTATTTCAGTATCTGCAAACTTAGGTTCGATTCCAACACTTACTGGTTCCAACTACACGGAATGGAAAAGTAAAGTTAAGATTGTGCTTGGGTGTATGGATCTTGACCTTGATCTAAGGATGGAAGAACCTACTTCTCCTACAGATACCAGCACTGCTGAGCATAAGACAGTTTATGAGAAGTGGGAATGTTCTAATCGCATTGGTTTAATGATCGTTTTGGACACCATTCCAGAAACCTTTAGAGGTGATGAGGAGATCAATGATCTCAAAAAGTTCCTTGCTGAGATGGAGTTGCGATTTGCAAGTAACAATAAAGCAGAAATAAGTACGCTTCTGTATCGCTTTAGTACCATGAGGTATCACGGCAAAGGAAACATAAGGGAGTACATTTTGGAAATGTCCAACATTGTTTCAAAACAAGACTCGTAAGACTGAGCTTCCGGAAGAAGTGCTCATATCTTTTGTCTTGAACTCCCTTCCTCCTCAATTCAATCAATTGAAATCCAGTTACAACACACAGAAGGAGAAATGGTCTCTTAATGAGCTCATTTCATATTGTGTGCAGGAGGAGGATAGGATGAAACAAGAAAGGTCTGAAAGTGCTCATATGGTTAACACCTCTAAGGGTCAGGGCAAAAGAAGGAAAATTGAGGTTGTTAAGAATGAGGCTGCTAAAGGTCCAACTCAAAGGAAGCAGACTACGGTTGAAGATACCTGCTTTTTTTGTAGGAAAGTTGGACATATGAAGAAGGACTACCAAAAGTACCACACATGGCATGTAAAGAAAGCTAGTTTCATTGCTATGGTCTGTTCTGAAGTGAACTTAGTTGAAGTACCGAGAAATAATTGGTGGTTAGATTCAGCTGCAACTACTAACATCAGTGTTTCATTGCGGGGTTGTCTGAGCTACCGAAAACCAACTGATGTTGAAAGATGCATTCATGTGGCTAACGGATTTCCGGTGGATGTGGAGGCAATAGCGCATTTTAGATTGTTTTTTAGTACTAGTTGTTTTTTGGATTTGAAAGACACTTTTGTTGCATCGTCATTTAGACGAAATTTGGTCTATGTTCCTTATTTAGACAAATCTGGTTATTCTTGTCTAACTGAGCATGGAAAAGCTACTTTGTCTTTAAATTCAGCTTTAATTGGAACCGGTACGCTTATGGATAATCACAATCTTTATATGCTTGACACCGTAGCTTCTCATGATGAAAGCTTAAGTGTTGAATCAAGGGGTACTAAACGAAAATTCAAAAATGCAAGTTCAGGAACTCTATGGCACAAACGCTTAGGGCACATTTCTAGAAATATAATTGAGCGACTTGTGTCAGATGGTATATTGAGTTATGTTGACTTCACAAACTGTGAGTATGTGTGGACTGCATTAAAGGAAAACAGACTAAACATAAGAGATTGGGTGGATATAGAGCTCAAGAAGTCCTTGAGTTGATACATACAGATATTTGTGGACCTTTCCCTACGGTGTCTTGGAACGGTCAACAATACTTTATATCTTTCATAGATGATTACTCTCGATATGCATACTTGTTTCTTATTCATGAGAAATCAGAGTCTTTGGACGTGCTCAAGAAGTTTAAGGCTGAAGTTGAGAACCAACTTGAGCGAAGGATAAAGTCTGTTAGATCTAATCGTGGTGGTAAATACTACGGTCGGTATAACGGTTCAGGTGAACAACGTCCAGGACCGTTTGCTAGATACTTAGAGGAGTGCGGAATTATCCCACAATATACCATGCCTGGGTCTCCCAGTATGAATGGTGTATCAGAAAGACGCAACCGAACTCTTAAAGACATGGTAAGGAGTATAATCAGTCATTCCACCTTACCTGAATCACTCTGAGGAGAGGCACTAAAGACTGCAGCTTACATTCTTAATCGGGTACCAACTAAGGCAACTTCAAAAACACCTTATGAGCTTTGGACTGGCAGAAAACCTAGTCTGAAGCATTTTCACATTTGGAGATGTCCAGCTGAGGCTAGGCCTTATAGGCTATATGAGAAGAAACTCGACTCCAGAACTGTGAGCAGTTACTTTATTGGTTATTCTGAGCAATCTCGGGGTTACAAATTTTATGATCCCACACAAAAGAACATTTTTGAGACGGGAACAGCTACGTTCCTTGAGGATATTGAATTTTGGGGGAGAAATGAAGTTAGAGATGTCATCCTTAAGGAAGAATCGGATTCAGTTTCTAAACCGATTCTTATAGTTACTTTTGATCAAGCAAATTTGGAACCTCAAATTGAAACTGAAGCTCTTCCTCTAAATCAAGATGACAATGGAAGTCAAATTCAAAATCCTCAAGAACTAGTGCATCAGGAACAAGTGCCTTTGCGGCGATCCACTAGAGAAAGAAGAAGTGTTATTCTAGATGATTATATTGTATTTCTTATGGAACAAGAGGAAAATCAAACCCATTTGGAAGATGATCCTATCAACTTATGTGAGGCAGGGTAGTTCCAATTCAGATATGTGAGTCAAAGCTTCTAAGGAAGAGTATCAGTTAGTGTTAGACAATAAAGTTTGGGACGTTGTCCAATTACGAGAAGGAAAGAAAGCTATTGGTTGCAACTGGATATTTAAAACCAAAATGGACTCAAGTGGTAATTTGGAGAGGTAGAAGGCTCGTCTAGTAGCTAAACGCTATAATCAGAAAGAAGGGATGGACTATAAAGAAACCTTTTCTCCATTTTCATCAAAGGATTCTTTTAGGACAATCATGGCCATTGTTGCACATTATGATTTAGAGCTTTATCAGATGGATGTCAAGACAACGTTTCTGAATGGAAACATTGATGAGACAATTTATATGGAGCAACCAGAAAACTTTGTATTAGGTGATTCAAAGAAGATGGTATGCAAGTTAAATAAATCCATCTATGGGCTAAAACAAGCTTCTCGTCAATGGTACCACAAGTTTCATGAGGTAATCACCTCCTTTGGTTTTGAGGTGAATTTGGTTGAAGATTGTGTGTATCAAAAGTTCAGTGGGAGTAAGTGCATTTTCCTGGTATTGTATGTTGATGACATACTACTAGCTACTAACGATTTAAGCATGTTGCATGAAACCAAGAAATTTCCTAAGGAAAAATTTGAGATGAAAGATCTTGGTGAAGCATCTTTTGTATTAGGAATCCAGATTCACCGAGATCGAACTCGAAGAATTCTTGGATTGTCACAAAAGGCCTATATTGATAAAGTATTAAAGAGATTTGGCATGCAGGATTGCAAACCAGGTGATACCCCTGTCGCTAAAGGAGACAAATTTTGTCTCAATTAGTACCCTAAAGGAAAACTGGAAATTCAGGAGATGCAAAAGATTTCTTATGTGTTAGTTGTAGGGAGTTTAATATATGCTCAAGTTTGTACGCGTCCGGATTTAGCGTACATTGTTGGAGTTTTGGACAGATACTTAAGTAATCCAGGTTTGGACCATCGAAAAGCAGCCAAAAGGGTCATGAGGTACCTGCAGAGAACAAAGGACTACATGCTCACGTATCGGAGATCAGATAATTTGGAGATCATTGGGTATTCTGATTCTGATTTTGCTGGATGTCAAGATAATAGAAAGTCCATTTCAGGCTATGTTTTTTCTGTTGGCTGGTAGAGCTATTGCTTGGTGTAGTGCGAAACAATCGCTCATAGCTTCCCTCCACAATGGCTGCAAAATATGTAGCAATATTTGAGGCATCCAATCAGGGACTTTGGCTGAGGAATTTTGTCACTAGGCTGCAAATTCTTGAAGGAATTGAAAGACCACTTAAGCTATATTGTGACAATAAATCAGCGGTTTTGTACTCCAACAAAAATAGGACCGCAAAAAAGTTCAAGTTTATCGAGATTAAGTTTCTCGTTGTTCAGGAGAGGGTACAAAGTGGAGAGGTTTCCATAGAACGCTTAGGGACAAACTCCATGATAGCATATCCTCTTATAAAAGGTATTCCACCAAAATTCTTTCATGAGCACACTGCTCGAATGGGTGTTTCAGCGTTTGAGGATCATTTGGTTTAGTGGGAGTTTTTCATTTCATTTTAGGTTCTATGTTTTGGTTGTTTTTATGCACATTTTCTTATCAGAAATAAAGTTTTTCAGTTTACACTCTTTGTACAATAAAGTTTAAGGATCTCAATAAAGTAGGACCAGTTGAAAATCGACATGTACCGATCACCTTTCATGTGATTTTCATGCCACACATTTCATAATTGATCTATGTCATTTGGCTATATTGATTTCAGTGACCATGGAAGGTTTAGTTATTTTTATTATAACGAAGACCGCTATGATCCTATGTTTTTATAGTCAATAGATGAGATTTTTTATGCCCTGCTATATAATGACAATTTTGAGCTCATAAAGTCTATCACATTTTCAGAAAACATATGTGACCCAGTGGGAGATTGTAAGAATTATTTGAGGGTCACACGTGTATTAATTAATGTGTTAGGGTCATTATCTAAGAAGTCAAAACTTATGTGGTCACTTTGGTATAAAGTAATTGACTGGGCATAAGTATTATGAAAAATTAATTGTGGATACATTATGTAATTTCTAATTTGATGAAGGGCCGAATTAGAAATTATTTCTATATATAAATAGAAAGGTTATGGTCCCCATAACAACCCTAATCAGAAATTCAGAAACTCTCTGCATCCTATCAACAGAGATCTCAGCCTATTCAGAGTTCGTTGTGGAAGAGCCATATTCCCTAAAGTTCATATCATAAGCTATGGATTCAAACGGTACATTTCCGCTTACGTTTATATTAATCAAGAACTGTCATGTTTAGGTTTATGCAATAAAATAATTCCAAGAAAGCACACTATAATATGTTCACTTTTGAATTCAAATATTTGTAATCAAATTCGATCAATTAAAATAATTAATTCATTTCTTTTTTTATTGACTTCGTTAGATCAGAATTCATATAATATTGCTTGATTGATCTATCATCATCAGTTGTGATGATTGATCCACGTAAATACACTTTGATAAGATTAACCTTACTAATATTCGAGTACTATAACTAAAACAAATGGCATGTAATATTCTCTTTTTTGTCAACATAGAGTAAATATTATGGGTGATTTACTAATATTGTGCATATAATATAGTTAATTATTTAAATGGTGCGTGTTTTTGGAGTCTTAGTAGAATGGTGTCCATTTTTTTAAAACCATTTTAACCTTATTTTGTTTGGAAAAAAAATGTATTTATGAAAATGCCATTAATGAAAAATGTCAAAACGCGACCCTTTGTAGTAGATTTTAAAGCGTAGATTTGAGTTAGGGTCTACTTGGTATAATAGATTATTTGTGAACTTATGGTAGACCTCGAAGTTCTTTATAGTAGACTTATGTATGATGCACAACCCCTCGTAGTATATTTTCAAGTTATGTATAGTAGACTTTGACATTCATCATGGTAGACTTAAGAAAATCACCCATCCTTTCGTGGTGGACTTAACGCCTGGCTTTGAGAAGAAAAAAATTTCTATGTGTAGTAGACTTTAAGTGAACGTGTGGTAGACTTCGTATTTCCTTATAGTAGCACAAAAGCCTCGTAGTAGACCTAATAGACCGGAATTAAGGAGGTATAGTAGACTTTTTTGTCAGGTGTGGTAGACTTTGAAGACCAAAATGGTAGACTTAAGTAAATCACCCAGCCATTCATAGTGGACTTTAAAGCATGGATGTCAGAAAGAAATTCCTTAGAGTAGTAGACTTTAAGTGAACGTGTGGTAGACTTCCAAGTTCTTTATAGTAGACTCACGTATGACGAACAAACCCCTCATAGTAGACCTAATAGACTGGAATTACGGAGGAAATTCCATTGTGTAGTAGACTTTCATGGCAAGTGTGGTAGACTTTGGAGAGCATACTCGTAGACTTAACGTGTGGTAGAATTTAAAGCATGGCTTTTGAGAAAGAAATTTCTATGTGTAGTAGACTTCTTCGTAGACTTTAAGTGAACGTGTGGTAGAATTTCAAGTTCTTTATAGTAGACTCACGTATGACGAACAACCCCTCGCAGTAGACTTAATATACTGGAATTACGGAGGAAATTCCATTGTGTAGTAGATTTTCATGGAAGGTGTGGTAGACTTTGGATAGCATACTGGTAGACTTTAGTAAATCATGCAGCCCTTAGTGGTGGACTTTAAAGCATGGCTTTTGAGAAAGAAATTCCTATGTGTAGTAGACTTCTTAATAGACATTAAGTGAACTTGTGGTAAACTTAGAAGTTCTTTATAGTAGACTAACGTCTGGTGAACAAACCCTTCATAGTGGACCTAATAGAATGGGATTAAGGAGGAAATTGCAATGTGAAGTAGACTTTCATAGCATGTGTAGCAGACTTCGAAGACCATACTGGTAGACTTAAGTAAATCACCCATTCATTCATGGTGGACTTTAAAGCATGCCTTTGAGAAAGAAATTCCTATGTGTAGTAGACTTCAAGTGAACATGTGGTAGACTTCCAAGTTCTTTATAGTAGACTCACGTATGGCCTAATAGACTGGAATTAAGGAGGAAATTCTAATGTGTAGTAGACTTTCATGGGAGGTTTAGTAGACTAATTGTATGTATTTGAGTAATACATTTGTATGTGTAGTAGACATTCTATTTCTGTGTAGTAGACTCAACAGTATAAGAAGTGAGAACAGTGTAGTAGACTTTGATTATTTAACCAAGAAGTAAGAAGATAATTTTACCCATCAATTATTGTGGTGTACCACCTCGCCCACCTCCTTCTTTTGGTTTATTACGCCGTACACCAACCACCTCCATAACCAAAACTCAAAAATTGTACTAATTTCTCTTCTATTTGGATTTTGACTTTTTACTTTGGAGGTATGGAGCAAATCATTTTAGATTGTGGTAAGTAGAAAGAGGAGAAAGACGAGTGGGTTTTCAAGGTTGATAACTCTCATGGATGTAAAATAGTTGGAGCGGGTGAAGATGTTAGTTTTGATGAGTTCCTCAAGATTGCGTATGAAGATTTTGGTATAAATCATGAGATTTATGAGGTCAATGTCATCTACATGCCAATAGAGCTGATGCAATTCCTACCAAAAGATACTCCACTAGTCATAGTTAATAACAAAAGACAATTGGGAGGTTTTGTGCAACAATTCAGGAGGGCGGCCACTCGGCTCTGTGTTGAGATTGTGCAAAGATCTACTGGTGTAGGGCACTCCGGAGTAGCTGGACTTCGGAGGTATTTAGTGGAGTTCGCTTTACATATAGTAGAATTCGCCTTAACATTTAGTGGAGTTAATATATTGTTTAATAGACGTTTAAATGTTAGTACACTTTCCACGGATGGGTTAGCAGACTTCGTTTTACATATGGTAGACTTCGCATGAACGTTTAGTAGACATAGTATGTAGTTTAGTAGACTATCAGTTGATTTGAAATTTTGTGCGTCCTTTGTTATGTTTCCTCAGAGTAGACTATTGGAAGCTACACAGTACAATGTGGAAGACAATAACGAGCATCAAGCACTTGTTTCAAGCTCTGTATCTTCACATTTGGTAAACTTGACGGAGAGAATGTGTTCATGCAAAAGGTTTGACATGGAAAAAATTCCTTGCGTTCATACCTTAGTCGCAGCACAAGCGTCCCATCGTTCCATCATCAACCTTACACATCAGTACTACCACACGAGTTACTTGTGCAATGCGTACTCCGAATGTGTTATGCGAAGAGATAAAGCACTTCATGTACCCGTCTATGTAGCTAGTAAAGTATGTAACCCACCGTTTGTGCGCCAACAGCCAGGAAGGCCTAAGAACTCTAGGTACAAAAGTTGGTTTGAAAGCTCGATGGAGCCTAAACGGCCCAAGAAGGTTACCACTTGTTCTATATGTAAAGGTGTCGGTCATAATGCTCGATCATGTTGATCAGACCTACACGCCTAAGTATATTTAATGCTAGAAATGAGGTTTTTTATCCCATGGTAGACACCATTCGCAATGTAGTAGACTTCATGCTTCGTTAATAGACTTTACTTTTAATAGAATTTGATGGTAGACATGAATCACTGGGATGTAGTCGACTTTATTCTTTCATGGTAGACTTTAGTTTTAGTTTTGCAGACTTCAGTCAAAATGTAGTAGACGTGTCTAAGTACGTCATGTAGTTTGATTAAAAAAAAGAAGGTGGTTTTAAATGTTCTAAATAAAGTTGTTACACCACACTAATATACTTACAAAGGACCATCACCGTACAAAAAATATTGGTACTTTGTAAGTATACCTAAGCCACAAATATGTATGCAAGCACAAAAAATGAGTTGCCAAAAAA
>JAKUCM010000383.1:0-57305 GCA_023374145.1 Lepidium sativum | reverse complement strand
AGTCTGATTGAGTTTAGGTTTAAGTTTGAGAAATTCTCCCTTTTTGTTATAAGTTAGATATGTAAAAATTCCTCTTTTTCGTCAGTTTTGAGTTTAGTTTGTGAACACTCATCGTATTTATTGCACTGTGTAATATAGTACATCGGAATTGAGTTCAATATTTGAATGTGAGGTACTTTTCTCCTACTACATATATAATCTTTTTTGAGTTTTTTTTCATCTCCTTGGTAAATTATTCAAAACGTTAGTCTTGTTTCAGTATTTTTCGTTATGTTTACACCTTAGATTAGTTTTTGCTCTCCTCTATCAAACCATATCTTATATGGATTACATTACAAGTACATTGTTATATCTTTGAAATTATTACTAGAAACTTCCATAAATTAATATTCGATAAATTAATAACTTCTATAAATTAATAAAATTTTCTGATCCCAAATCGGATCTGTGTAAAATTTGATCAACTGTAATAAATTAATAAGATAATAATTATTTTGAAACTCATATGTAAAAATATAGTCCCACTAATATCATAAATTAATAATTGTAAATATTATGCAACATATACATATAAATTATAAAGTATATGTTTATATTCCATTTTTCTATTTAATATATATGAAAAAAGAAAAATTGAATATCAACATATTAAAATATATGTAAACATGAAAATAAATGGGAGTATAAACAAAGAATAATAATATGTACCATAAATAAACTTTTATATTTTACATTTTCAAATATTTTATGTACCATAAAGAAACTTTCGTATTTTACATTTCTAAATTTTTTTATTTTTTTTATAGATTTTTCTATAAATTAATATTATTAATTTATAGATAAATTAATACCTTTCTAAATTAATAATTTTTCAAAGTTCCAATTTATTAAGGTTTAACTGTACATATGTACTAGTAAATAAAAAGAGAGGTTTGTAATCATTTTTGTTATAAATATTTAGATAATTAAATTTTCTTTCAATTGTTCAATTATCGTACACATATTAGTACATTATGTTTACATTAACTATATACTAGGATTATGCCCGAGTTATAATGCATGATTTGATTGCTTTGATTATCTTTTAAAATTGTAAATTTAGATAATTAGATATGTTGATGGTTTGGAATATTAATTTCAAGATGTTATCTTAGAGGTTTGAAACCCGAACTGAATACGACAAAATACTTAAATGGATTCTAGATCTATTTACCCAAATTCGAACCGAACCAAATCAATAACCAAATTTTAGTTTCTTAGAGTTTTTCTACTAACTTTTATATAGAAATATTCAAAATCAAACTCGATCCATAACGAACCAAACTATATCCGAAAAATAAAAATACTCGTATAAATCTTAAATAAAAAATTTGAAATACCGAATTAAAGTAAACGAACCTGACAAAATACCATAAATAAGTAAATAAGTCATAAATCTATGTATGCGAAAAACGAATCCAAACCTAAACCACAATCGAATAAAAACTCAATTTGTATCTGATATATTTTTATTAAATATTAACATTTTTAGAGTTTTTTTCTTTTAAATTTTCATTAATTTTAATGTTTTATATGAATATTTATTTGAAAATCTACTTTTGTATTATAATTGAACATATATTCTTTGACGATAATCTGTAGTCTAATAGTTGCGCCATTCTGGTACCTTTTAGAGATTAAAATATAATTATAATCAAACTAATTTTATAATTATTATTAAGAGTTGTTACAAATTATATGTTAATTTTATTGTAAAATGTATAGTACGGCTAAAATAAAAGTATCTCGCGTTTTAATATATAATATATTTATTAATTGATTACATAAAAATTTTCATAACATGTAAAATAGTAAAAATAATATTAGCTTTTCATAAATTAGTGTAAAAATGACAGTCTGAATAGTTGCAATTAGACGAAAAAATATTTTGTTTGGATGAAAACTTGATGTTAAGTTCAATCGATATCTCAATCTTTCATTTGCAACATATGTGAGATGTGATTGTTTTCAACAAGTGGATCTATTTTCATGAATGCTTCAATCCGCATGCAACCGTGGTTTTTGCGGCTAACCACGTTCTTCTAGACTAACGGATTGAACTGTTTTGGATTTGTAAAACATATTTTGTTGTAAAATTAAAATCTTTTTAGAGTTTAACCACTTTCTAAAATCTTACTTCCGTGCTTTACTATTTTTCTACATTTTTTTTCTTGTGAATAAATTATAATTTTAGTGTTTATGAAATTTTCGACATTTAGGACTTGCACGTTAAATAAATTACTACCTTTAATACTCTTGCATATCGACAAAATATTAATGTAATATGAAGGTTAGATATGAGTATTCAACTTTAAGTAAAGAAAATTAAGCAAATGCCTCTTAGTCTAGTGGCAGACGGTAATTCCACATGAAGCAGCTCATTTGCACAAGTAGAATCGAGTTTCCGCCTACATTATGTATGAATTTAGCTATTGGGGCCGGCCAGTTGTGGCCCAATATAATTTACCGTTGACAAAAAAAAAGTCAACACTAAAGCTATATTTTATTAATTTTCTTAAATTTATATGCCTAGAATACGTAATTATTAATTTATAATACTGTTGATAATATATTTTATCGATTACATTAGACTTTCGAAAAGTTATTATTTTATCGATTTTTTACATTGATCCAAATTGGGATCGAAATTTATTACTAATTAATTTATATAGTGTCTGTAATGATAGCGATTTACTTTTCGTACCAAACAAAAAATAATGATAACAAAAACATAATCATTAACAAAAAAAGAAACAAACACAGTATCTTCTTAATTCTTGAATTCAACTATGAGATTGAACATTTATATTGTGCATAAAACTAGCAAGCTCGTCATTTCAATGATTTGTGATGTTTGGTAATCGAACATTATATAAAGCTACATCATGAATCAAATTTGTGTCACAATATTCTAAAACACACTAAGAGAATAAACAGAAAATTGTTAACGCCGAGTCATGAATCAAAACAAATGGAGTAGATCATCGTCCTCCGTGAAGCTATAAACTGCCGAGAGAGTGAGCCTGCATATTTTGAGGACTCAGATTCATAGTAGAGGAATCAAACAGAGAGAAAGGTTTTTGAAACGAGAAGTAAAGTTGTAGGTTTTTACCTAAAGACAACCATGATGAAGAGAAAGATGTAGAACCCGAGCTTAGTAAACCGCAACTTCTTCTCAAAGCTAATGCCACGGAACACTTCAGTGACATCGATGAGATATCGTCGCTCATTGTATCTGAAGCAATGACGGAGGTTTTCAACAGTGTTTAATTTCTGCAGATGTCAAACAAGAATCAAAAACAATATGTGCGAGGGAGAGATAGAAGCTTACAACATTGCGTGATAACATGTTACAGGGAGAGCCACGAGAAAGAAGACCCAATGCCATGTGAGGAGGAAGAGAATGCAGAGTGACCCCTGAAGGATAAACTCAGGTACTACTAATCGGTTGATACGAGTACTTGTTTCAAAAGGGTTCAAGTAATCAGCTTCTAAATCCGTTAAACAGATAACCTGCAAATAATATCAATAAAAACTTGGAATCTCAACACTTAGCAGAGGAGTTTAGCGTGAGTAAACATCACTGGTAGTATCTAATCTCGTTCAGTCACTTCTTCTCCCTATCACCGTGATCAAACTAACAAAATTAATGACTATAACTTGGAATTAAGTAAGAACTTTACACTAATTGTTCCATTGAAGAAGCACCATCTCACCTAAAAGCAGCTATCATAGTCGCCTTGCAAATAAACCAAATGTGAGTTCGATGCAAAAGAGTGAACAATGAAACTTCTCCAGACCCAAAATTTCTCAGTCTTGGCTGGGATTAGTGCAAAATCAATGAACATAAATGGAAAATTGTTCTATTCCTAGTTTGCTAAAAAGTTCTGTGTCGGGTTTGATTGCTTCCAACAAAACGTCAAAATCTATGTTGAATTTCTCACAGTTACAAAGACAATAGGTGGATAGTCAACAATTCCGACACTCACGATTAGAACAGCAAACAAACCCTAGGACAGATCTCGATTTAAGATTCTCACTTAATAAATGAGAAAAAGAATAACCTGATAGAAGACGGAAGCAACGAGAGCTAAGCTGACGAAGAAGGAGAGAATCCATAAGAACAAATCCCAAGCCATTGTTCCCAGAGCAACTACGATTCTCAAGGACACATCTTTATGTGAATACGACTCTTCCTAATTCCCTTTACCTTATATATAGACTTATAAATAATTCAGTCTTTCTTCTCAAGTGGTATTTATTTACTTACTTTAGACTAGGCTTGCGATTCGGTCGGTTCGGTTCGGGTCGAAAATTTCGGTTATCGATTATTTCAGTGTTTGAGAAATTTTCCAATTTAGAACCGAAATTGTATTCGGGTCGGTTCGGTTCGGGTAACGGTTTTTTCAATTTCCCACAATTTTCGAGAAATTCCGAAACAACAAATGGAAACAGAAATAACCTAAAATTTCGGTTTAGTTTTGGTTAGTTTTTACGAAAATAACCGAAACTATCGGTTATTTCGGTATCCGAGAACCGAAATAACCGATTTACGATTCTAAAACCTGCTGTAAAAATCACAGAACAAATGTACCAGTTTTACAAATGTACCAGTTTTACAAACATCAAAACATATACCTATCTTCATCTGCAGCTTCCAAGAGATGTTCTTGCAATTCAAGTCTCACTCTTTTGCAGTCAGAGTCAGCTTTCAGCACAAGTAGGTCGTGTATTAGACCCTTATAGAAGCAGTTTTACACCTTTCATGATTGAGGCTTTGATTTGTTTACAACAATGGTTGAGGACTTCAATTCAAAGTCACTTTGAATTGAAGTCCTCAACCATTGTTGTAAACAAATCAAAGCCTCAATCATGAAAGGTGTAAAACTGCTTCTATAAGGGTCTAATACACGACCACTTGTGCTGAAAGCTGACTCTGACGCAAAAGAGGAGACTTGAATTGCAAGAACATCTCTTGGAAGCTCAGATAAGATAGGGTATTTAATACTATTGTGCTTCCACCAACCTAAGATATCAAAGTCTAATCCCATATTGTTTTTGGCGCGTGAGACTGTTTTTTCCAGCAAGTAAATGTCAAGTTCACTACTTGACTCTTCATTTGCAGACTCGTCTTCTATCTCTGTATACAAGGAATCAAGCCTCTCATACCCATCATCTTCTGACAAATCAAATAACATATTGGTACCTTGCTCGGACTCAACATTTTCACTTCTGTTGCATCCACTACATGAGGATCTTGTACTGCCAAGTCTAGTAGTATACTCCTCAAACAATTGTCTCATTACAGTTTTGATAGAAGTCTTCAAATGTTCACTCTCCATACTGCCTTTCCCATACAGTTTGTCAAAACATAGAGAAACAAACTGTATCTTGTTTCTCGGATCCAAGACACTTGCAATTATAATAAGTGGATTCATATTCAACATCCCATCCCAATACTTCTCAAACTTTTTCCTCATTTCTTTTGCTTCCTCACTTAGTTCAAAATCTTCATTACATGAAAGAGATATTAAAGTCCTCTCAATTGTTACAATCTCATTGTAACATAGTGAAGAAGTTACTGACTTTGAAGCTGAGAACGCTAAAGTACAGTTAAAGAAGATTTTCAAAAACTTCACAAACCTCTGAACCGAATCCCAATCAGAAGATGTTGGTGGACCTACACGCTTCTCACCTTCATCATCCTTTTCTAGGAAGTATTCATGGTACAACTTATCCTCCGCCATCATCTTCTCAAAGCCTACTCTTAATTTCAGGGCAGCTGTCAACATAAGATATGTTGAGTTCCATCTGGTTGCACAGTCCATTGTCAAGTTGCCCCTTGTAACTTTTCCAGACAACACCCGCATCTGAAATGAGTGTAATCTTGGACTAGATGATCTAACATATTTCACTGCATTCCTAATAGCAGTGATACTACTTTTCACAGAACTTAAACCATCCCTAACTATTAGGTTTAGGATGTGTGCACAACAACGCATATGCAAGTATTCCCCATCCCTAACTAAGGCAGAAGGGCTTTTCAATCTCATCTTGTTTGAGAACAACTCCAAAGCTTTGTCATTTCCTTTAGCATTGTCAAATGTGACTGTGAAAACTCCCTCAATACCCCACTCATCTAAACATTGGCTTAATTCTCTGCAATTGTCTCTCCTTTATGATTTAAGACAAGCTTAAAGCTAATGATCCTCTTCTGCATCACCCAATTTGTATCGACCCAGTGTGTTGTTACAACCATGTAACTACAAGATGTTGTTGGAGCCACCCAAATATCTGTTGTCAAACTAACTCTCTTTCCAGCACACCCAAATATGCTCCTAAGCTTCTGTTTCTCTTCCATATACATTGCAAATATGTATGTTGTTGCTGTCTTCCTACAGTGGACAGTGTAAAGGGGAAGTAGATGATGGCAAAATCTCCTAAACCCTTCTGATTCTACGAATGAGAAAGGCAACTCATTCAAGATGATCATCTCATTAACAGATCTCCTAAAGAGATGCTTGTCATACTTCACGGTGGTCACTGCCCCACTAATATCACTTGCTAACACCTTCTGTGTGCCAGATTCTAAAAATGCCTGATACATCTTGCATCTTAGTATGTGATTTCTCATACTACTTGTTCCTGTCTTCTTGTTGTCACAGCCAATCTCAGCACCACAATACCTGCAGGTACAGACTGCAAGATTGTCATCTTTCTGTGTGAAGTGTTGCCAATCCTCTACCCTATGTCCAGTATTCTTCTTAGGTTTGGCTGGCGTTCCAGACGTGGAGTGATCTGTAGCTGCCCTTTTACCCGTGACCGAAGGCTCTCTATTAACCTCTTCCTCTATGTTGTTGACATTGTTGTCCGAATGAGCAGACATCTTTACTGCTAACGAATCCATTATTAACCCCCTTTCTTTTTTTTTGTTTTTCTAACTTATTTACTAATTCTAATTGTATACTAAATTAATACGAGCATTTGGTATACGAATACCACCTTCATTGTGATTAGATCACAATCAAGGTGCACACAATTAACACAATTCACACACATAATTAACACAATTCAAACAGATACTACTAGACTACCATCTAACAGAAACACATAAGTTTTCACTTAATCTAATTAT
This sequence comes from Lepidium sativum, assembly GCA_023374145.1. Taxonomy (NCBI): domain Eukaryota; kingdom Viridiplantae; phylum Streptophyta; class Magnoliopsida; order Brassicales; family Brassicaceae; genus Lepidium; species Lepidium sativum. The sequence continues at coordinate 50,131 of JAKUCM010000383.1, read as the reverse complement.
TCATTTAATCATCTTTTTCATTGCTTTAAAACTGATTCCTCACTTAATCTAATTCTTAATTATTTTCTGTATTGTTATGATTTTATGATTTTATGATTTCAAATTTCCCCTAAACCATCATTCTGAACTCATTCCGAACTCATTCCGTATTTACGGTTCGGTTTGGGTCGGTTCGGAAATGTCGGACCGATCGGAAATTGCAGGCCTAACCATAGAGATTCACATCCTACCTACCTAACATCTCTAAAAGATCAACGTCGAATAGAAGAACTTACCTGATTTTTGGCTTGGATCGATTTGGGGATTTCAGATTTTGTTTGCCGAAGTCGACAATAATCTTCCTACAATCTCAGAAACAACAAAATATTCAGATTACAAACGATTAAACAATAAGCATAATCTAATTAATCAATCGATTCAAAAAAAATCGAAACCCTAGAAATTTTCCTAGTCGATTAAATCGATTCAAAGAGTGAAGGAGTTATCTGGAGTAAGCTGAGACGTTGAACGGCGTCGGAGACTTGCCTGAGAGTCGCTCAGAAGATGGAACTTCGAATCGCCGAATCGCCTTCTTCGCGGCCGCGAAGGGTTTTTTTTTTGTTTAGGTTAAGTTTTTAATGAATTAGGTTAAGAAAATTAGTTTATATATTTTGGTTTTAACTCGGTTAACCGATAACCGAACCGAATTAACCTATAACCGATTGCATATTTCGAATTGTACCGATTCCCCTAAACCATCATTCCGAACTGATTTCGAAAACCGTATTTACGGTTCGGTTCGGTTCGGAAATCTCGGTTAGATCAGTAATCGCAGGCCTACTTAAGACTTTGGGTTTCTTCTCTGATGATTAGATTTTTGTTTCCTTTTTCGTTCTTGTTTCTTTGCGAATTTTTTTTTGCTTTAGATGTAAATTCCCAAACAACAAATTTGGCTACTTAGCTAAGTGCCATTTACTAAACAAAATTATACATCTCTACTTTGGAATATTGTATAGACAATAAGAATGGAGCATTGGTGAAACGAATATACTCATCTGCTTGTATGAAACACCGTCTGGTTAAAGGTGATCGATACTCACATTGGAAAGAGGAGAATAGAAATCACGATGCAAATTCACAAACCTTAAGAAGCAAACATGTGATCAAATTTCTGCAAATATTCGTTTTCCAGCACCAACAGATCACATCAAACTACTTCTTACTTTCTTTTTGTCTTCTTAGAAGATCTCCTGCTTTCGACTTTTCTCTGGGCAGCTTCGAATTCTTCTTCGTTTGGCTCTGAGTCAGCATTGCTGCCATATCTAGAAACAAGTGAAGAGAACATTGAATCGAACTTCTCTTTCCTCTCATCTCTTCGTTGGGAAATCATAGCGTAAAGATCTTTATCTGCACCCTTTGTTGCTCTACAAGTATGTAGATTTGAAACAAGTCATGATAAAGTTAACTTCAGAGGAAAATTATTGGAAAATGGTAGACATAGAGAAGCTTACTTCCGTCTCAATTTCTGGGGATTCGTGGGAGGTTCAATTTCTGAAATTTCCTGTGCCCATTTCTTGTAAGCTTTTGTTGATTTCACTTCTCCTACATAAAGGAAACTATGGTTTTAAGAGAACTTGAATGCCATTTTATAAACAGAATTGTGACAAGAGAGATAAAGAAACCTACCTGCTTCAATGGACTCTTCGATAATATCTTTGAACCGGTGTGAATCAAGTTTGGGGTTAGAGCAAAGCATTGAGCAGAAAAGCCTGAAAGAGATACAGTACCAGTAAAATTCTATGTAGAAACTTCATAATAGTGGAAACAAACCAAGGGGTTGATAAGTTACCTGCTCATTTTACCCTTGAACTTCTTGTACAGCTCGATCAAATCTTTCTTCTCAGATTCAGAACCTCTGTAGTTTGCCTCAAACTCTTCAATATCTTCCTCAGTGACCTATATCACAAGTGTCACAAGAATCAGTAAGTGATGGCAACAGAACACACAGTTGTATGCAAAGTCCAAATAGGAATCAATTGTGAAAGGTGTTTGTTTACCTTCTTGTACATGGCCTTGAAGAAGTCCTTCAAGTTGTCAACCACATCGCCCGAAAGATCCTAATAAGATGAGGAAAACCCAGTTTGTAAGAAAATCTAGCTGACATCTTTACTGTTATTGAAAACATTCTTTCACCAACTCATTTGAACAAAAACTAGACGTAGTACAAGAGACTTATACATGTGCAGACTACATATAACCAGCAAGGTATAAATTCTGAAACTAAACTTATGACAATTGTAAAATTGAAGATTCAGACTTACAGCATCATCAACTGAGCCAGTTTGATCATAAACTGCTCTTTTCTCTTCATCCCCAAGAATCGATATTACTTTTTGCAGCTGCTGAAATTTCTCTTTAGCCTCCTGTACAGTAAACAGGAATTCATGTTTCCATGTAAAAGTGAATTGGAGCCATATAAAATAAGGAGAAAAGAATCCTCAAGAGTGAGAGTTTAACCTCATCATCCTTGTTTTTATCAGGATGAAGCCTCAATGCTAACTTATGGTATGCTTTCCTTATCTCTTGCGGAGATGCTGTTGATTCGACGCCAATAACCTACAACGAAGACGGATTAGTTCGTTTCATTGATTTCTAATCATACAATTGATCAGATCCTCAGACAAGAAATGCAACAGCTAGGTACAAATTTAAACTATGGATCATGAACACGTAAATTTCTGGCTCTCACAATCCCAACACCTGATAAACTGTCACAGGAACATCATCCGACGGAATAGCACATACGAATTAAGAAGTATAAGAAAACATACAATTGAGACATAGGAACAATAGGAATCGAAACACATTAGGGTAAGGAGAAGCTTAATTGGAACAAGTAACAATCTCAAAACCAGAAACGAGAACCCTAGTAAACCCTAATTGCCGACAGAAATCGAATAAAATCACAATTTCCAGAGGATAAAGAGAATGAATAAATACCTCGTAAAGAGTTTTCACACTAGAACTTTCGCCATTCTCCATTTTCAACGTTCTCGAATAACTCCTTCGCTGAGAAAGCACACAACAGGGAAGCGATCGGGTTAATGCTCCTTATGGCGCCAATAAAGTTTCAACATTTTTGTGTTACCGCCTTTGTGAAGATTTTATTTCGGTACATTTGACATTCTACTCATTTAAACCGAAATTGGTTTACTATTTACAGTCCTAGCAGACATATTAGAGTGAAGACCATCCGGTTTGAAAATCGAACGGGCATTAAGAAACGCTTAGAATAAACGGCCAAGATGAATTTGGTCAAGGGTGAAGCATTGTGATCGATACCACAGGAGAATAATACCTATACTAATAGGTCCCGAATCGGCCGTTTCTCCTCTCTTTTTCTCATTCTTCCATTCTGATCTCTCTCTCACAAAATTTGCCTTGTCTACGTATCAATGCCTAACCACCATTCGTAATCTCTGTTTTCATTCATTTTGATCTGAGTTTCTTGTTGGTTCATGGTAGATTCGGCTGATTATGCGAGCATTACGAATCCGAGATTCTTCGCGTTGATCTGTTTTAGAGGAGCCTATCGAATTCGTGATCTAGAAGATTCTACGTGTTTGTTTGTATCCGTTTGTTTTGGTTTTTGAAGAAGACGAACGATGTCTAATTTGTATGGAGATTATAACCAAAAGATCGATTACGTCTTCAAAGTCGTGTTGATCGGTGATTCCGCGGTTGGAAAAACTCAGCTGCTTGCTCGGTTCGCTAGAAATGAGTTTAGCGTCGATTCTAAAGCCACCATTGGTGTCGAGTTCCAGACTAAAACGCTCGTCATCGATAACAAAACCGTTAAGGCTCAGATTTGGGATACGGCTGGTCAAGAAAGGTTTTGCTATTTTCCATGCACTTCCTTTACTTATTATTTGAATTCATTCATCAGGACTCAGTGACATACGTACGCATTTCAATAGGTGATTATCGGAAACTTGCACAACCCGTGTCCTAGAATTAGGCAACATTACTATAGACATGAATAGGTTGGAAGAATTTCTGTCAGAGATTGAATAAAGAAAGTTATCACAGTGCTGTTTGTGGATCATTGAAAGATTATCAGTACAGTACTTTACTAAAATGGATAGCTCCACATTGCAATTGAAACTCTATGCACATGAGAATCCACTTACTTGCTTCTGGGTCATGTTTGTTCATGATAACCCATTTAGGAAACCTACATTTCCCATTTGTTTATAGTCTAAACTTTGATACGCATAATTATTGTGATGTTTGATAAATACTCTGTTCAAGGTTATTACTCATAATACGTACATGATTCACATTCTACGTTTTTCAGATATCGAGCGGTGACTAGTGCATACTACCGTGGAGCTGTTGGAGCAATGTTGGTCTATGACATGACCAAACGTCAATCCTTCGATCATATGGCGAAATGGCTGGAAGAATTAAGAGGACATGCGGACAAGAACATAGTGATTATGCTAATTGGAAACAAATGTGATCTTGGAAGCTTAAGAGCAGTACCAACAGAAGACGCACAAGAGTTTGCACAAAGAGAAAACTTGTTCTTCATGGAAACCTCAGCTCTTGAAGCTACCAATGTTGAAACAGCATTTTTGACAATCTTAACAGAGATTTACCGTATAATCAGCAAGAAATCACTAACGGCTGATGATGATGACGCCGATGGTAATTCAAGTCTCTTGAAAGGTACTAGAATTATCATCCCGAGTGAGCAGGAGACTGGGAAAAGAGGTGGATGTTGCGGCAAATCGTAACTTTATTAGCGAAAGAGACAAAATTATTGTATTTTTTTGTTCTTGTTTTTCTGGTTCTGCTTTATAATTTTTTTATTTGTGTTAGGCCATTTTGTTCTTGAAACGAAACAACAAGCCAAGGTTTATTAGGGAAAGAATATGAGAGTGAATACCACAAGCCTCATTTTTAACATACAAACATTTATCAAAACATTCATAAGCCAAGGTTTCACGTTATAGTTTATGTGGTTTATGTTGTCTCTATCAAAAAAGTATGGCCCAATGAACTCTTTTGTGTCTTTTTTGTTGTTGTTGTCATATGAATAATTAAAACCAAATAAGAATACATTGTTTACATAATTCAGTGGAGGACGAAATTTCTCTGAAGTATATACCTAAAAGAAGGAAATTAAAGCCCAAAAGGTTAAGAAAAAACTACCAAATCTAAATTATCAGCTACTCTAACCGGAAGAACTGTGATACCACCAAGAGAGAAAACCATAGCAGTTGAATAAACTTTATATAGCGAATAAAAGTACCATACTAATTAAAAAAAGCTTCTGGACCAGCAAGAATAAAATAAAGATGCTTGTACATCATAAAGACATTCGTGCAAAGCACACGGAATCGGTTAAAAGAGAATATGTGAGGAACACGTGAAACTTGGAATTGAACTTTATCAAAATATTCAAACGGAAGATAGCACTTACCGAGAGCTGGAGATAAGGCTTGATTAAGAGAAGACACGAGTGTTTAGATAAGATGTGGTGGTTAGATCACGAGGGTTTTGTGGAACAAACCATCGTTCCCTTAATCTATAAAGAGATCTCAGTTATAAACCTAGCATTCAAGAACTTAGTGATTAAGTTTTGAAAGTGATAGTGAATTCTTTTTAGGATATTGGATTTAGAAGTTGTTTTAGGTTGGTTTCTAGAGTATTTTAATTCCAACAGAAGTTTGTCATCTCTAGAAAAGAAAAGTTCTAATAAAATGTAATTCTTTTGTGTTTATATTGGTTGTTGAGCAAATTGACACTTTCAATTGGTATTAGATCGGTTTACCGCATAACATTTGTTTTGTTTACAAGTGTTAGATCATGTGGACAAAAATAGAAAATTTGCAACATCTCATAGCTGTTGCAAAACCACTAAAGTTAGATCTCGAGAATTATAGTCATAGGAAGGTTCAAATGAACATATTCAAGGAATTGATGTTAATGCTTGGTTGGCATTTGAAGAAGGCTGGGAACTTCACATGGTCAAAGCTGCAATTGGAGAACTTATTCTTAAAACCAGAAAATAATGGACTGCTGAAGAGAAAGCAAAAGCTAAGTAAAACTCCAGAGCTCTATCGGCAATCTTTAACCCTCTTCACATAAACTAGTTTAACGTTTAAGGTTGTAAAAATCCCAAAGAGGTATGGGATAGACTCCAAGTAGGATTTGAGGGTTCTAGCAATGTGAAAAGAACTCGTCTTGATATCTTAGCCTCAAAATTCAAGAATTTGACTATGGGAGAAGATGACTGTGTTGAAGAGCTCAACAGTAAGTTGTCATCCCTACCTTGTGAGGCGTTGTATCTAGGAAAAACCTACTAGGATAAAAATCTTGTCAAGAAATTCTTGAGACGTCTTCCTGCTAAGTTTCATGGGCATTGTTCAACTTTGGATGTTACTAAGAATTTAGACACAATGAAGTTTGATCAAGTGGTTGGTATGATGAATGCCTATGAACTACAAATGACTCCAAAATCAGGAACAAACAAAGGGGAGAGCATAGCTCTTGTTTCTAAAGATTTGACTCAAAGCAATGAACCAACTGATAATCTTGAAGGAAATTTTTGATTGATTGTGAAAAGATTTTATTAAGAACTGAAAGAGGTCAACAGAAGGAATATCAGACATCTACCAGATCATTTAATAACACAAACAACTACAAACCTAACAAACAATGTCTTGAATGTCAAGGATTCAGATACTTCAAAGCTTAATGTCCCTCTGCTACGAAAAAGATGGTGATACAATACTATGAAAGGATATGATCACACTAAGAATGAATGTTTCTTTAAACTAAGAGGGAAATCAACCATTCCATCATTGAGTGATAGTCACAGTGACAATGATGCAAATGATAATATTCTAAATCACTATATATCTCATATGGGGATCATTAAAATGGATGTTGATAATGAAAACGATGATCTGAATCAAGCTGAATTCATAATCTGAAAAATCAGACTTTTGATCAAAAACAATACCTGATGAATCAACAAGTTGATGAAGATGAGTCAGAATCAGACGATGACTTAAATATGACACTTGAAGTTCAAGTGGCATATTTATTACTTCCTTAGAAGAAACACGAGAGGCGAACAAACGCATGAAGACTGAAAATCAGGTCGTTGTTGACCTTCTTGATAAAATAGGAAAAAAACTAGTATGTCCAAGTGAAAAATGTTGAACTTGAAAGTAGAAAGCATGAAAAAATGAAAAAAATTAAGATGATGTCTAAAGGAACCAAGGAGTTAGACTATCTACTGAATGTAGGTTGTGTTTGAAATAGCAACGCCTAGGCGCGAGGCGAGCATGGGCGTAGGTGTATCGCTATTTCAGCTTGAGGCGAGGCGTTTGATCAAAGGTAACCGCTCTCTCCGATTTTGTTGTGAAGCAAAATGATGACGAGGCACTCTCCAAAAATTCTAAAGTGAGATTTTAGACTTTTAATAATTTGTATACGAGTATTTAACTTAACCTTACGGCACGTTACGTTCAACGTTTTCTCTTCTAGCTTTTCATATTCTTCTTTGCTCTTTTCTCTCTAATTCTCTATTTCTATTCATTATGTCTAATTTTGAATCCATAAGACAAATATACATAGATAGGAAGTATGCCCTGAGATAAATATGGTAGTTTTAAGTGCATGTTTTGTGATAAAGTGTGTAATGGTGGAGTTAAACGTATAAAAGATCATTTAGCTGGTGATTCCAAGAATGTTACTCCATGTCCATGTGTTCCTAATGAAATGAAACTAGAAGTAATAGGTTTCATGAAAAATAAACAAAAGGCAAAAGCCACTACTCAAATATTGCCCCCATTCCCTATATACAAGTACAATGATTATAAAGATGAAGAAGTTGAAGTGCATCCTAGTCAAGGACGTGGTCAACCTTCTTCTTTAAGAAAACGCAAAGGTCAAATGGATAAATTTGTGTGTGTAACTCCTGCTGATGTTTTGAAAGGTAGAAAGGATCGAAAAGATGTCTTTGGTATTTGTGAGAAGGAACTTAGGGACAAAGTATGTAGTGCTATTGCAAAGTGGTTCTATGATGCTGCAATTCTGTTTAATGCAGCTACTTATGACTATTTTAAAGAGGCATTCGAGTTAGTTGAGCAATATGGATATGGTTTTAAGCCACCATCAATGTATGAGCTGCGTGTTCCTTTGCTTCAGAAAGAAGTGCAAGAAACTCAAACAATTTATTGGAACACAAGAAATAATGGGTAACTAAAGGGTGTTCACTAATGTCTAATGGATGGCATGACTTAGTTGTTCAGAAATACATTATTAATTTTCTTGTCAATTCGCCAAGGGGATCAATATTCATCAAGTCAGTCGATGTTTCAGAGGTGGTGAAAGATTCAACCTTGCTGTTCAATATGCTTGATAGTATGGTGGAGGAAGTTGGTGAAACAAATGTTGTTCAAGCCGTAACAGATAATGCTTCAAATTATATGAAAGCTGGTACGTTCTTAATATATGACATTATATTTATTAGTAATCGTTTTATATTCTTTTTACATTCTGATTTTGGGTTTGATTTGTTATGGTTTTTCATCTTAAGAAAATTACCATGGCCAAAAGACAACATCTTTACTGGATGCCTTGTACAACACACTGCATAGATCTAATGCTCGAGGATGTTGGGAAAGTACCTCATGTTATGAATGCAATAAATAATTGCATTTACATGAATGACTACATATACAATCATACTTCAGTTGTGAATATGATGAGGAAATTCACAAACCAAGGAAATCTGCACAGACCGACGGTTATTTGGTTTGCTACATCATTTATCATACTAGCTCAATATCACAAACAGAGGAAAAATTTGAGGACTTTTGTCACTGCTCAAGAATGGAATGATTCTAAGTGGTCAAAGGATGCATGAGCAAAAAAAGTGAAACAAACCATTATGCAGAACAACTTTTGGAAGAACGTGTTGTATGCACTAAAGTTAACAAGACCTCTAGTTAAAGTATTAAGAATTATTGATGGGGAAAAACCCAGCTATGGGGTACATCTATGATGCTATGGATAAGGCTACAGAGGCTATTTCTAAGCCTTTCAATAACAACAAAGATGCGTACGTACAAGCATATGACATCATTGATGATCGCTGGGAATGTCAACTACATAGGCCATTGCATGCTGCTGGTTATTTTCTTAATCCTGAATACTAGTATTTAAACAAGACCTCAGTGGAAAGTGAAGAGGTTGTTATAGGGTTAGACGACACTATTGGAAGATTGATTCCAAACATTGCAATTCAGGATAAGGTACTTGTGGAATGGGGCCAATTTAAAAGTGGTGAAGGACTCTTTGGTCATCCCATGAAAAAAAGACAATTCCAAACGAAATCACCAGGTAATAATTTGGACTTTATAGTTTTAAGTTAAAAACACTAAAAAAATAACATACAATGTTAATAATGTTTCAGCTGATTGGTGGTCATGTATGGAGCGTCTACTCCGACACATGAAGAATTTGCTATACAAATTCTTAGCCTTACGTGTAGTGCAACTCGATGTGAGAAGAATTGGAGTGTATTTCAACATGTAAGTGAATTATTTAATACATTCATTGTACGCATGTTCATTGTTATATATTATTGAACTATATAATTATATTGAAATAGTTGTGAAGTGTATTTAACCTACATATTATAACTTGTATATTTCAGTTAATGCAACTTTTTTTTCTTCTCATTTTTACTTGTTACTTGTAACAGTTACACACAAAGAAAAGGAATTGATTGGCTCAAAGCAGATTGAATGATATGATATTCGTTAAGTACATTCGTACACTGAAACAACGTTACTAGAGGAGAGACATAATTGATCATATTCTCCTACAAGATATTGATAACAATAATGAGTATTTGTTGGGAACAATGGATGAACATTCAGATGATCATGATAATTTAGTGTTTCCTGATGATGATTTAACATGGGAGATGGTAAGCACAACTTCTGGAGCTAACGACCTGAGCTATGTTACTAGAGCCACTAGAGCATCAAGTTCAACACATACTTCAGTTAGAAATGAGAAAGGGAAGAATACAAGGCCATCTCCGATGACGTTGGTTGATGATGATGATGATGAGATCGAAGAAGATTATAGAGGAGAAGATGAGGATTTGAAGTGCCTATTGAAGCTGATGAGTATAGAGATGATGATGAGATTGATGAGGTGTTTGATTTTTAGAGCTTTAAACTTTTTCTTAAAGATTTAAATTTGGATTTGTTTGGATTATTTTTGCGTATTCTTATTTATATTTGAGACTTATGGATTTAAAGTTGGTATTTTGCTTGGATTTATTTAATGAATTTTAGTTGGTTTTAACTTTTTAAATGGATTCATTGTTTAAACTGGTGATAATATGTTTTTGTTCAATTTTTTCGCTTCAGGTACATGAGGCGAGACGTAGCAGTCTCCTAGGCATGAAGCGCTAGTCTACACCCTCCTCGTATCGTCTCGCTTTTCTCTATTTTAAACATAGATTGTAGGTAGAACATACAACACTAGTCAAGGTCTTGAGTATCGAGAAACAAAATCAAGAGAAATGATATTTGTCAAAGCATCTAATGAAGGTGGAAGTTCTCGAAAAACTGCAAAGGTTCAGAAAATGTTCGAAGAGGAGTCTCATAATCAAAGGGATGGTGTTGGGTGGAGCAATCAAGAATCCTAAAATGGAACAAATTTGGGGTAATAACGCCAATTGTTGGTTTTGTGGTAAAAAAGGGCATATGAGGTACCAATGCTACAAACTCCAATCTCTCGTTCAACGAATCTAGAGACAACGATAATTTACCTTCATTGGGAAGAACAAGAATCAGACTTGGGTCAAAAAACTTGATCTTTTTTTTTTCACGATTGCCTTTACTACATAAAAAGATGAGTTAGATTATTTTAGAGGAAAGTGGTACATTGATGGTGGATGTTCAAAACACATGACTGGTGTAGAGGAATCATTACAAGGTCTTGAGAAGATAAACGTCGGTAAGGTCACTTTTGGAGATGGAGCTAAAGGAAACATATGTGGTAAAGGAATGACTGAAGGAGTAACAAAACAAAAACTGTCTGACGTGTTTTCTGGTTGATGTTTTGAAGAAAAATATGATAAGTACACATGTTTAAACGTGAAGTTTACAAGAAAAGGATGTTCAGCTGGAATGAGTAAATATAAGGAAACAATTGTTATATGTAGGTTCCAGGAACTCATTGTATGGTAGCTAAATCAGAATTCAAAACTCATATATGGCATCAACGTCTAGGTTATATGAATTTTTGAACAATGGTTAAACTCTCTAGCAAGGAGATAATTTGAGGATTACGAAAGCTTGAAAAATGTCAGGAATTTGTGTGTGGTCCATGTAGCATAGGTAAAAAAATTAAGAATTAACACAAGTATGTTGTGAATATTCGATCCAAGAGTCTGCTCTATTTGTTCATGATCTCATGGGTCCAATTCAAGTTGAGAGTATCGATGGGAAAAAGTATATTATAATTCTATTTTATGGTTTTAGCATATACACTTAGGTTCTTTTCCTACGAAGAAAGCGAGTCATTCGATAGTTTTAAGATTCTTGTACTTCAACTCAAGAAAGAGGGGCAAGGAATTAAGTTCATTCGTAGTGATCATGGTGGCGAATTTAAGAATGAAGTGGACATATATCATGGTTTATTGAACAAGTGAAAAATAACTACTTATCATGTTGTGACATGTTAATCTTTTTTATTGAGGTGTGAAATGTTAGGAAAAGGAAGTCAAAGAGCTGAGGAGAGATGGTAATTACAAGTGGAAAAATGTTTCAATGCTTGTTATACAAAATTCACAAGAAGGTGAATTATCTTAATCTTAAAATTGAGAAGTCGAGTGATGTCTTTGATTTATGCAAATAATAGAGATGTATTGTTTCTATGAATTCCTGAGAAAAACAAATGATTAAGAAAGGTATACCAAGAGAACTCAAAAAGTATATCGTACTTGAGATGTTATCACAATTATGTGATTCAGAAAACCGTCTTTATTGTTCTAGTGTAGAGTAAAACAAATATTCTCTAATATCTCGAGAGAAAAATTCTAGTTACCTGATCCGCTGGATATCTCAAAACTTTAAAAAATATTTGTGATAAAGGTATGTTAGTGTGAAAGTCTAGCCACCTAAATCTTGACATTAATCATATGTCTCAACGAGTAAGGGACAAGATTGAAAGTTGCCGAATTTATCTGTGAATGATCGTCATAACAAAGGTATTAGTATCAATCTCATGAATTTATGCTTAACTTTTTGTTAAAGTGTTCACAAGGTTGATATTTAATTTGGGTCACTCACTAGTCTGCTTAATAAACAACTATCAGATTAAATTGAGTTTGAAAAAGCTAAATTTTTTCGTGAAATTGTTTTGATGGACTTCTGGGCCAATCTGTAAAGATTAGACGACATATAGTTTCTTGTGTGTTTTAAGTGTGTAGGCCCTTTAAGATAATATATTTTTTCAAACATGATTTTTCATAAATAAAAGGAGAGACACACAACTGAAGCGTCAGTCAAATCAATTCTTCGCTTTTTCTTCCCAAAATCAAAATGGGAGAGATTACGGTTTGCAAAGAAAGAAGATGAGTGTAATCGAGGGAGAAATCTCAACAAACCATGGATCAAGGATATGATTTGGTAACTTTGATTGCATACTTCACCAATCTAGAGCGAGCCTTAGTTGTTTACAAACCAAAAGGTCTGAGATTTTCGTCTGGATCCATTTGTGTCAGTGCCGAACTCTTTCGTTCCACCATCAAATCCACTCTCTTTGCATCCCAAAATTGTCGCTTCATCTTCTAAAGAAGTTCAAGAACAAATTGTTGTTCCTCCACCTTCTGATGATGATCAACATCAAAAGATCAATTTGGCTGGATTAATAGAGGCTCCGCTTCATTAGAAAAACATGTCATGTATCCAGGAATATCTTGCTCAATCGTCTGCCAATTTTCCGAAGCCAACTAATCGTCCTTAATCACCATTCTTAGGTGATTTCAGAGAAAAAGAAAAAGAATTTAAAAGAGATCAATGTTTTGAATCTCGTATGGTAACGCCCTCGTCTTCGTCCGCAATAAATGCCACATACTCCAAGGTAGATGAAGAAGTGAAGATAATTAGAGTCACCGAAACCTCGACCATCTATGACTCTACTCGGAGAACAAGTCTTCGTAAGAGTGTAATCAAGCAAGAACTAAACTTAAATACATGCAAGTCTCATCGATTTGTCGAAGCAGAATCCTTGGCTCGAAGTTCAAGAAACCCGACCATGGAGTTTGATCAGGCAATTTTCCCATCTCATGTGGGTGCATGCAGGTATCAACTTTACTCTTCTCAAAAAGATCGATTCAATGTTGAACATGCCTATGAATTTGATGAGAATGAGTCAAAGTTAGTAAAATTGTTAGGTGATGGCGGTTTAATGGGTTCGTTTGATCATGTGGTTAATTAAAATTCTGAGGTTTTGTGGGAGCTTTGGGTAAATATGCCATATACTGAAACATAGGGTGAATCATGGTCAATGTTTCTGAGGGGTTTTAATTACACTTTGTCTGCTTCGAGAATCAATGCCTTGTTAGGTGCTGTAGATGTTCCGGATCAATCTGATCCATTAAAATTGGAAGGAATTCTCTCTTAAAACATTACTATGCTTGTAACTAGAGGTATTCTCCAGAAATTGTCTAAAGTCAGAAAATGTCATCGTCAGCTTGTGTGCGCAGTTGTACATGATGTGTTATGTCATTACGTTTCTTTGTTTTAATCGCATATCAGATATTACAAAAAAATCATAAAAGTTTAGAAGAAACAAATGAATAGAAATATAAGCAAAACCGGCGCATCTATTTAGAAAATTTTGTTTGGTTGACAACCAATAAATATAGAGGTATTTTATCCAACATCTAAATGAGACCACTAGGCATTGGGCTCAAATCTGTCACTATCAAATAAACTTTGTATGGATAACGAATCTCTCCAAAAGGAAAAATAAATAAATTGAAAAAACAGACCGAACTCACACATTGGGCCCCACATACTGCCAGCGTGGCATATGATATCATCAGCCCACCGTTTCTCTCGCTTTTCCGGTTTCCCTAACTTTTAATCGTGTGTCTCTCTTCCTGGTTTCACGCTTATTTTTCTTATCTTCTTCTTAGATTTCTCCATCCATTTTGAGCATTCACGTTTCTCTTCATTCAAATTCTCAATCTTGACTTCAAGTCAGTTTTCTTATTTTTCGTTGCGACTCGAAATAGATAATCAGGGGAATGGATAATTGCTTTCGTCTTTCTAACCAGATCTGAAATCCTCGGTTCCAATTTCTGACAAATTCACATTCGATTCATCATCTAGGTCCATAATCAAATCCCTCCAAACTTTGATATTAATTGAACAATGGTGGAAATCAAATTGGGAATGCTTCATTACGTAATTGACCATGTATATGGAGCGTTTATGCACCGCACGAAGATAACTCCACCGTTCTTCTCACGAGGATGGGGTGGTTCAAAGCTCGAATTGCTCGAGCGGATGGCTAAACAACTTTTCCCGCATGAGGTCGCAGACCAAAATTGGCCACCGCTTTTGGTCCGTCCCGTGTGGAAAACCATCTGGGAGACAAAGACCGCTATTTTGAGAGAAGGTATATTCCAGACTCCGTGTGATGATGAGCTAACCGCTGCATTGCCTCCGGAATCTCGTACCGCGAGGGTCGCTTGGCTTGTCCCTAAAAACGTTCCTCCCCAAAAGATGGCATGTGTAGTTCATCTTGCAGGTACCATTACGGATTATTGTGTGTTTTAGGTTATGGAAAATGGTTCTAGTTGGAATCTTATTCATAATGACGAGAAGGAGAATCCTCCCGAGGCTAAAGATGTATAATTTATATCTAAACTTAAGAAAGCGAATCTATAAACATATTCCTCTACTTTATTGTGGAATAGCTTGTTCTTGGAATCTATAAACATATTCCTTTTGCTTTATGGCTTTTTACTTGCTTTAGATGGGATGTTATAAAGTTTTTCTTAATTTATTGATATCATATCTTCATAATAATGTGTTTCATTGATGTAGGCACCGGTGATCATACATACGTCCGACGATTGCGTCTGGGTGGACCATTGGTGAAACAAAACATTGCAACAATGGTTCTGGAGAGGTAATAAAAAAGCTTTTTTCTCCCTCTGGTAATGGGCTTAAGAGAAAACTATTTTGCTTCGACCACTTTTGAAGCTCTTGCCATGCTTTTGATCAAACAATAGATAATGCCACTGCAGCCCTTTTTATGGCCAAAGGCGTCCGTTTCTACAACGTGGTTGCAGACTCCTCTGTGTGAGTGATCTGCTTTTACTAGGGAGGGCAACAATTGAAGAGTCCCGCAGTCTTATTCACTGGCTAGACACCGAGGAAGGCTTTGGAAAGATGGGTGTATGTGGGCTTAGTATGGGTAAGTTACATTTATCTTCTTTTATGAACAACTTGTGAACTTTGCATTGAGTCTGGGACAAGTTTCCTGCAAAGTTATGGTGTTTGTTTTTAGTTTTATCTACAGATCTCTAGAAAACATAGCCTGCTATGAAGTTGTTAATCAGCATTAGCATAGTTTCCAATTCCTCAAAAAGCTTCTGAAACGCATATACACCCTTAGATCTAGGTTCAAGTGTTAAGACTAGACGGGGTTATTGTTGGGAGAGCCATATTTAGATACTGCATCCATCTAGGGATCTATATGCTTGCAGCTCCATGCATTAATTGAGTTGCTTTTCTATTTCCTTTCACTGAAAACTTATAAAGGTTGATGAATGTATCAGGTGGAGTACATGCTTCCATGGTTGGATCGCTACATCCAACACCAATTGCTACACTTCCATTCCTATCTCCACACTCTGCGGTTGTTGCATTCTGCGAAGGAATATTAAAGTATGGAACCGCTTGGGAGGCACTGAGGGAGGAACTTGCAGCGCAGAAGATTACAATGACTCTTGATGAAGTGAGAGAGCGGATGCGAAATGTTCTCTCCCTCACAGATGTCACTCGCTTCCCTATTCCCAAAAACCCTGAAGCTGTTATCTTTGTTGCTGCAACTGTAAGTAGAGCTAACAAATCCATAACTCAAAAAGTTCAACAATTTTGGACACATTGCTGGTTTCTTATTATATGAGTGATACAGGATGATGGATACATACCAAAACACTCTGTGTTGGAGCTTCAAAAGGCATGGCCTGGTTCAGAAGTGAGATGGGTTACAGGTGGACACGTATCCTCCTTTATCCTGCACAATGATGAGTTCCGCAGAGCAATTGTGGATGGACTCGATAGATTAGAATGGAAGGAGTCGTGGTAACTTAAATATACATAACAAAACCCCTTTTTAACCCTCAAAAGCGATGGGTCCTTCTGTAAATCTCTTAATCTCCTCTCCTTGTTATCATTTGATTTTTCCCACAGAAAAAATAATCCTTTTCGTATTTAAGAGTGGTGGGCTCCAATATTCATCGTTTTTTCTTAACAGACAACAACTATTTGAGGGGTTTTCTTTCACTCATTACAGTCCATTATTAACTCCATAACGGCTCTTTAGTACTGTATTTCTTTATTTGTAACTGTGTATAATGGATCTTGTATATGAACTGATTGCAGTATGATAATGTCTATTCACTGTGATGTGATTGGTACAGCCACTAACATAACGTATACGCCATGAAAAACACATTTTACAACGTTACTATAACTAACGCCCGGTCACATTATTAAATTGGTTTCCTTCTCTTCATCAAAAAAAGAAAATAAGTACAGTGGCTTTGAATTATATTTACTTATGAAAAGAATATTGTACATTGGAAGTCGTGTAGAACCCTAACTGTTCAAAATCGGTAAGTGAGCTGTGTTCCATTGGATTGTCTCTGACACTCTGTTCTATATAACTTGCTCATCGTCCAGAGTTAAAATCATAATAGATCAGAATGAAGCTTCTTCTTCTTCATCTCTCCATCTTCTTTGTCTCTCTTCCATTTTCTTACAGCTGCTCTTTAGATGACTATAATGCCCTCCTTCAGATCAAAAAATCACTTAACAATCCTCCTCTCCTCTCCTCCTGGAACCCCAATACTGATTGTTGTACCAGCTGGACCGGTGTCGAATGTAATAGTTACCGGTTTGTCTCTGCTCTCACCATCTCTTCCGGCAATATCTCTGGCCAAATTCCGGTCCAGATCGGTGACCTCCTTGAGCTCCGTACACTTGATTTCAGTTACCTGACTCACCTCACTGGAAACATCCCACGTTCCATCACCAAGCTCAAGAAACTAGACCTCCTCCGGTTAAAGAAAACCAGCCTCTCCGGTTCGATTCCTGATTACATCAGCGAGCTCAAGAGCCTCACGTTCTTGGACCTTTCCTTTAACCGATTTACCAGTTCAATTCCTAGCTCACTCTCTAAGATGCCCAAGCTTCAAGCCATTCAGATCAACAACAATAAGCTAACCGGTTCCATACCGGAATCTTTCGGTTATTTTGTTGGCAATGTCCCTAATCTCTACTTGTTTAACAATAAGCTCTCAGGTAAACTCTCGTTTTCAATTAACTAGTAATATTTAAAACCTCGCGCCAAATAAGATTTCATTAATTAAATAATTTAATTTAAAACCGGTTTAATGACATTTTGCATTGCAGGAAAAATACCGGAATCTTTGTCAAAATATGACTTCAATGCAGTAGATCTATCAGGAAATGCTTTCATTGGAGATGGTTCAATGTTCTTCGGTCGGAACAAAACAACAATACGAGTAGATCTGTCGAGAAACCAGTTTCAGTTTGATCTGTCAAAGGTTCAGTTTGCTAGAAGCATAGTTTCTTTGGATCTGAGCCAAAATCGGATCTTTGGGAAGTTTCCAAGAGGGTTGAGTAAGTTACGTCTTGAACATTTCAACGTGAGCTACAATCGTCTCTGCGGTAAAATCCCACGTGGTGGTCTCCTTCAGACTTTTGAACCATCTGTCTTCTCACATAACCTTTGTCTTTGTGGGATTCCACTTAAGGCTTGTTGATTTGGTTCAATTCAACAAGGAAGAATAATACTATGTTTCATCTACCATCTTGGGATAAGTTTCATCGTCTATCAAGTATCAACTTAGTTGTTCCTTAAAGTACTTTAATGCTAAGAAGTGGGTAACAACGTTGTTGAGATCCTCAATTGTAATCTTATTTCCACAAATTTGTTGCAATTGAATCGATAACACCAATACATAACCTAAATCTTTTAAACGATCTATAACACAAACCCTTTTTCTCAAATGTGACAAACTAGAGCACATACTCGTAGTTGTTGGTCAGGTTAGAGATTTTGGCAAATAGCAAATGAAATTCAGATGCTAAAACTTTTGATGTTTAGTCTCAAGATATTGATTAGCTTTAAAATTTTGTCTTTGGCGCCATTAATTATAAACAAACCAGATAATACTTGCCAGTAGGCCTGTGCTCGTATGGATATCCAGTCTTTTAATGGATATCCATATCCGTAATATCGGTTATATTTTGATACGTATCCGTATCCGAAAATTACGAATATCTGTGAAAAAACATATATCCGCATATAGATCTGTATATGTTTTTTTTTCTTTTTTCTTCAAAGAAACATGTTTTCAATTATGTTATAAACAAAACAAAGCTAAATTAATAGTTCAAAAAGATCAAATGTATTACAATCCATCACACCTTATGAGAGAACTCAAAAGATGAGTTCAAATAAATTTTATGTAAGAATTTGAGAATGAAATATCAAGAATTCATGACTTAAAAGTCGAGAAAAAAAATATGAAGAAAAGAGATTTCCATTGATTTTAAAAAACCATTACTTGCATTTAATACAAATTCAAGTTTATATAAAAGAACATAAGGGAAAGAAGAATCAGTGTGAAGCTAGCAGTTTGTAGCCGTTTCAGAGGAAGAAGAGAGAGGGAAGTGGTCTCGGGAAAGTGGTTTCGGTGTAAAAGTGACCCGGCGGTCCTTCTCATGGTTTCTCTTCCCTCCAACGGCTTCATGACTTCACCAAAGTCCCACATTGGTCAAAGACGAGGTCCTTGGTCCAAACAAGTCTCAAGAGTCGCTTTCGTATCTCAAATCCCGAGAAAATATCTTCTTCAGGACTTTGGGGAGAATCCGCCCTAACAGTGTCATGGGTCGGGGCTCCCGCACCCTCATTGATATTCTCGAACACCCCATGTACCGCACTCCGAGTCCTTTCGTTCCACGGGTGGCGTCTCACATCCGTGATACCCTGCGCCCCAATGCTGAACTCTTCGTGGGAACTTGCGCCCCGATGACTTGCGCTTTACGATTCCTTGCATCACACGTTATCCCTTTTTCCTTCTTTATTTTATTTGATCAATACTCCCCCTCAAGTTTAACCATAATGTTATGGAGGCTAAGCTTGGACTTCTCATAAACCCCACCTCATTAAAAACCTTAGAAAGAAAATCTTTTGGGATAAAACTCTTCTAAGGAAAAAAGAGTGTGTGATTTTTACGAGAGAGGAAACCTTTGATCAATCTTGGGGAAGGTCCACAAGTCCTAGTTTGAGATAAATATGATCAAAAAATTTTAGACTTGCGGCTTTGGTGAAAATATCCGCCAATTAATCTTCTCTTTTGGTGTAGCATGAGAGAGTTATTACTTCTTCAATTTTCTCCCGGACCTTGTGGCAATCTATCTCGAAGTTTTTTGTCCTTTTATGAAACACGGAGTTAGATGCAATATGGATTGCGGCTTGGTTGTCACAATGCATGGTGATTGGTTTTGATGATTCAATGCCAAGGTCCTTGAGTAGTGCCTTTAACCACCTGAGCTCACTTGTTAGTTTCCTCATAGCTCGGTATTCGGCCTCGACACTAGAGCATGACACCACCTTCTGTTTTTTAGTCTTCCATGTCACCAAGTTACCTCCAATGAAAGTGCAATACCCCGTTGTAGATTTTTGGTCATTCCGGTCACCGGCCCAATCCGCATCACAATAGCCCACAATTTTGGTGTTGTTGTTCTGTCCTATCCAAATGTTGCGATCTTGACTTCCTCTTAGGTAACGTAGGAATCTTTCCATCATGCTCCAATGATGTACTGTGGGATTTTGCATATGTTGACTCACTTGATTTACCGCATAGCATATATCCGGTCTTGTAATTGTCAAATAGATGAGTTTTCCCACAAGTTGTATACATTGAGGTGCATCATTGTCATTGGTTGTCAATGATCAAGTCATCCACATAGATAAGAACAAGAATCATACCATTCGGGCCATTGGATGTAAAGAGGGTATGATCCGATTCCGATTTATGAAAGCCACGATCTTGGAGAGTAAAACTTAATTTATGATACCAAGCCCAAGGAGATTGCTTAAGCCCATATATGGCTTTCCGGAGACGTAAGACATGCCTCGGACGCACAATCCCTTCAAGACCGAGAGGTGGATGCATGTACACTTCATCCTCAAGCTCTCCTTACAAGAATGCATTCTTGACATCCATTTGCTACAATTCTCTATCTAAATTTGTAGCCAAGGAAAAAACCATTCGTACCGTGTGGAGTTTTGAAACGGGTGCAAAGGTATTGGTGTAGTCTTGATCATATGTTTGGGTGAAACCTCTTGCAACCAATCGACATTTGTAGTGTTCAATACTTTCATCACTCTTGTATTTGATAGTGAATATCCATCAGGAGGTGACAACCTTTTTCCCCGGTGGTAATTCCGCCTCACCCCAAGTATGGTTCTTTTCCATCGTATTGCATTCATCCATGATTGCATCTCTCTATTCCTTGCGATTTTTAGCCTCCTTATAGCTTTTTGGAATCCGTCCAAGTTAAAATTTGCCAAGAAACACTTTATGATTACAAGGGACAATGTCAAGAGAACAAAACTTTTGAGTTGGATGTGCCACGACATGATTATTATAGCAAAAACGTGTTTTAATCCAATTTGAGTGATCCTTCCGCGGATGTGTACTTCGTGTTAAAGGGTTTGCCTCATTCTCACTTTGGTTTGGCTTCTCCGGTACCTCAGGGGAATCGGTAAGAGTTTCTTGTTGTGATTCATCATTTTCCTCAGAGATTTTATTTGATGGTGATATTGTTTCATTTGTCCCATTTTCTTCTCGGGATTGAGGCATACTTGTGGGATTGGATTCAATTCCACCGATGTGTTGAAGGAGTGTTCGGAGGCTCTCATTCCAATTTTGTATCGTATTGGTGAGGTCTTTAAGTTCATCCTAATTAGACTTGTCAAAATAACCCTTGTCTTCCAAAAATTTTACAGCACGAAAGACATATAATCGTTGATTTTTTTGGTCAAAGCACTTGTATCCGTTTTTTGTTGTTGAGTATCAAAGGTACATACACTTTGTGCTCTTGGCATCAAGTTTATGACGTTCTTCTCCTAGAATCAAAATGAAACACACACACCCAAACACTCTCAAATGTTCAATGAAGGGTTTTGAGCCATTAAGTACCTCATATTCCATATTTGTTCAAATAAGGTAGCATGCAAGCAAGACAACATCTCCCCAATATCTATTAGGTACCTTCATATGGTACATCATGACCCTTTCAGTTTCCATGAGATGTCGATTTTTCCTTTCCGCCACACCATTTTGTTGTGGAGTGTGTGGGCAATTTGTTTGGTGAATTATTCCATATTTGTTCAAATGATCTTTGAACTTGGAGCTTGTATATTCATTCTTCGATCTTAGTACCTTTATTTTGGAATTAAATTGGTTAGATACACAGTTTTGAAAATTGATGAAGGCATCAAAAACTCGGTCCTTAGAGGTAAGGTAACCCAAGTATATTTTGATTTTTCATTAATGAAAGTTACAAAATATTTAAGGTTATCTCTAGAGGAGCAAGGTGATGTCAAAACATATGATTGAATTAAATAAAAACAATTAGCATAAGGAGTACTAGATTTTTGAAAAATAGAATTGCAATGTTTTCCTAAGATAAAAGCCACACAAGTACTATGATCAAAAAAGATTTTTGGCAATATTAAACTTAAGACTCTAGAGTGGGGATGACCCAATCTTGCATGCCAAACCGAATCAAAACAAGAACCAACATTCGAATCTAAGTTGCGAACGGAAAAATAGTGTAAAACATTTAGTCTTTCCTCTAAGACATATAACCCATCTTTGGTATTTCCTCCTCCAAGTGTTTTTCCACTCTCAATATCCTGAAATTGTATATGGTTAAGACCAAATATCGCATAGCAATTTAAGTCGGATGTGGTTTTCTTAACCGAAAGAAGATTGAAGGTAATTTTTGACATGTAAAAAGCTTTTGTTCTCCTAACAAATAACTCCAACTTCTTATTTATTGATCAAGAAGAACAAAATAAAGTTGTGAAAAAGTCAACGGAAAGTCAACAGGAAGATCTCATGCACCACATACCGAGGAACAGAGTATTGCAATCCAAGGATCACAGAAGCGCAGTACATCGAGCCTCATACCGAAGGTCAAGAAATTCTCGTACCGCAGGTCGAGAAACTCTCGTACCGCAGGACGAGGAAGTCTCGTACTGATGGTCGGGAAATCTCTTACCGCATGACGAGGACTCTCGGATTAACGGTCGAGACTCTCGTGTATCGCGAGAAGAAGACTTTTGTACCGCGGGTAGAGAAACTCTCGTACCCAAGGTCGAGAAGTCTCGTACCGAGGCCGATAGTCCGAAAGTCAATGATCGCGGAAAAAGTCAACACTTTGAGAAATCAAAGTGTAACCTTTGGTGTAATGAGAAAGAGGCTTTGGTTGAGATAGTTAGGGTCCAATTAGGACCTAACTAGTCACAAGTGACCGTTGGAGCAAAATGACAACATGTGATCGTGTCTCCTTGAGCAAAACCGAGAAGAGGACGGGTCACTATCATCCTCGGGTCGCTAACGTCCTCGGGGATCGGACACCTCGGGATCGCCGTTTTCCCTCACCTCCCCAACGGCTACAAAGAGAACGGCTAGGGTTTTTGAGTCTCTTCTTCTATGTTGTCTCTCTATAAATAGACTTGTAACACATGAATGTAATTAACTCGATTTTTGCAATACAATTTTGATGTTACAAACAATTCTCCATCTCTTCCCTTATGCACTCTAAATTCTAACATGGTATCAGAGCCAAGTTCTATCTTGGCAAGTCTCTAAATCTCTAAATATCTTATTCTTCACACTCTCTAAATCTTCTTCTCTCTAAGAACTTCAATCTTCTTCTCTTAACCGTTGGATATTTTTTCTTCTTCACACCTCATTAATAGAGAATTCAAAAGCCTTGGGAGTTCATGTCTTTGGCAAAGGTCCTAATTACCTCCTATGGGCAAGAAATATGAAGACTATACTCAGTGGACGTGGCTTATGGGAACATGTCGAACTTGGAGCCGCATCTAATCAAGTCATAAATGTTGATGGGAAACAAGTGGTGGTCTCCGAGGATAATAGTAAATGGTTTCAAGATGACTAAGTTGTCATGGGAATTATCCAAATCGTCCATGGGAGTTGGTCCACTATACCCTTGCTCGGATATTTGGTCCCATGGACGTGGACAATGGCTTAGCTCACACAGCCATGGCACAAGAAATGGAACACCGAACCAACCTTGATTCCCTCATCAAGTCACTAACCCAACTCAAGGATTCTGCAAAAGCTTTATTTACACTTAAGTCTACAAAACCCTTAATTGTGGATACGGGTGCATCTCACCATATGATTTGTTACCCGAATCGAATACACAATATAAAGGCAACACTTGGTAATGTAATAAATGCTAATGGCCAACAAGTACCATTAAAAAGAATTGGAGACATAAAATTTTTTAAGAAAAATACCAAAGCTTTTTATCTCCCTAATTTTACATTCAATTTGATCTCAGTTCATAAGGTTATAAATTATTTAAACTGTAAAGTTATTTTCAGCCCTAATGATGTAAGAATTCAGGATATTAAGACCAGATCCATTCTTGGGAAAAGAGTGACTAAAGGGGGGCTTTATGTGCTTGAAGACACAAAGAATTCTTCTACTTTATCTAATGCTTTAAATTCCGTAGTTGCTAATAGTAATAAAGCCATTTGGCATGCTAGATTTGGCCATCCTCATAGTAGGGCATTTGAGTTAATGTTGCCTAATATTTCCTTTAATAATCTTAAATGTGAAGCTTGTATTCATGGCATACATTGTTAGTAGGTTTTTCCAAAACCATCCACCAATTATGAGAAATGTTTTGAATTAATCCACTCGGATGTATGAACCTCACCATGTTTGTCTAGAGAAAATCACAAATATTTTGTCACATTTATAGATGAAAAATCAAAGTTTACATAGCTAACTCTTCTCCCATCTAAAGACCGAGTAAATGAGGCTTTTGTCAATTTTCACACCTATGTAACTAATCATTACCAAATCAATGTGAAAGGTGTATGATCAGAAAATGGAGGGGAGTATACTAGTCAAAGGTTCAAAGAGTACTTAGCAAAGAATGGAATAGAGCACCAAACAAGTTGTCCCTATACACCCCAACAAAATGGGGTTGCCGAAAGAAAAAACCGACATCTCATGGAAGTCTCTCGATCAATGATGTTCCTTAGAATTTTCTCTAAATGTTTTTGGAGTGATGCCGTTGTGACAGCTTGCTACCTCATCAATCGTACCCCAAAAAAATTCTCCGAGATAAATCTCCCTTTGAGGTACTCAACAATTCAATTCCATCGTTTAATCATCTAAAACTGTTTGGATGTGTTTGTTTTGTGCTTGTACTGGGAGAACTTAAGAACAAATTGGATGAGAAAAGCACAAGATGTATGTTCGTAGGCTACTCACCAACACAAAAGGGATACAATTGTTACAATCCAACAACAAGAAAAATTCTAATCTCAAGAGATGTTAAATATTTTGAAGAAAAAAGTTTTCATGAAATGGAAAATTGGGATGAGCTCAAGGATCTAGCTCACACACCATTAGATAGAATCGAAGGTCTTAGATACATACTAGAAGGGTTTCGGGAAAATGGGAAGGTGGAAAGAGCTAGAAATGAGAATCACACCACAATGGATATGGATACTCCTTTGGATCATACAACGACATCACCAACCATACAATCCTAGCAAAATGGTGACAATGGTGATAATTCTGAAAATTCATCCGAGTAACTCTCTCAAGAAGCTCAAAGTGTGGATGCAAACCTAGCTCCTCTACCATTAAGAAGAAGCTCACAGTTAAGAAACTTAGCTAATAAGGAAATGCACAATGACACCTTAGCTCCTCCATAACTAAGAAGAAGCTCAAAACTAAAGAATAGTCGCGCTCTTTACAACAATAATTATATAGTTTATCCAATCCAATCGATATGTTCTCTTGACCTTTTAACTATTGAACATCAATCGTTACTTGGAAAAATCCCCTTGAACATATTCCGACAAGTTATGATGAGGTTAAAAAATATAAAGTATGGAGAGATGCGGTTGGAGAAGAATGTGCAGAAATCGAACGCAACCACGCATGGGATGAAGCAGAATTACCACCGGGAAAGAAAGCTGTCACCTCTAGATGGATAATTACTATTAAGTACAAAAGTAATGGTGAGATTGAAAGACATAAAGTATGGTTGGTCGCACGCGGCTTCACTCAAACATATGGCCAAGATTACACTGATACTTTTGCACCAATTGCAAAACTCCATACGGTGCGAGTTGTGCTATCCTTGGCCACCAATCTAGAGTTTAATTTGTGGCAAATGGATGTCAAAATCGTTTTCTCACAAGGTGAACTCAAAGAGGAAGTCTACATGTATCCTCCTCCCGGTCTTGAAAACAAAATTCCACCAGGAAAAGTACTAAGGCTAAGGAAAGCTATCTATGGACTCAAACAATCCCCACGTACTTGGTATCACAAACTAAGCTCCTCACTCAAAGATCGATGATTCACCAAATCTCAGGCGGATCATACCCTCTCCACATCTTATGGACCGAATGGCATCACAGTTGCTCTCGTCTATGTAGATGACTTGATCATCACGGGAAATGATAAGGATGGTATCTCTTCGACTAAAAATTACCTTTACTCTATTTTTGATATTAAAGATCTTGGTGAACTAAAATATTTCCTAGGTATTGAAGTGTGCCAATCTTCAGATGGCCTCTTCCTTTCACAAAGGAAATATACTTTTGATCTTTTGAGTGAAACAGGGAAATTAGGATCCAAACCATCCAAGACTCCTCTTGAAGATGGCAATAAGTTCAGTCGAAAGGGGGAGAAAGATGATACACTCTATGAAAATCTGGCACAATATAGACGTCTTGTGGGAAAACTTATCTACCTAACAATTACAAGACCGAATATTTGCTATGTCGTTAATCAAATAAGTCAACATATGCAAGAACCAACAATGTATCATTGGAGCTTGGTGGAGCACATACTAAGCTATCTAAAAGGCAGCCTGGGTCGTGGAATATGGATGAGCAATAACAAGAACACCGAGATTGTAGGGTATTGTGATGCGGATTGGACCGGGGATCGCAATGATATGAAGTCTACAATGGGCTATTTCACATTTATTGGATGAAATTTGGTGACTCGGAAGACTAAAAAGCAAAAAGTAGAATCTTGTTCAAGTGCTGAAGTTGAATATAGGGCAATGCGGAAGCTCACAAGTGAACTCACATGGCTAAAGGCTCTCCTAAAAGATCTTGGCATTAAGTCATAGAAACCAATCATCATGCATTGTGATAATCAGGCGGCAATCCACATAGCAACTAACTCGGTGTTCCATGAACAAACCAAACATATCGAAATTGATTACCATAAGGTTCAGGAAAAGATTGAATATGGAACTACACTTCCATGTTATACTAAAAGTGAAGATCAATTGGCGTACATATTTACCAAAACTACAAGCCTTAAAGTTTGTGAGAATATCTACCACAAACTCGGATATGTAGACCTTACAAGACCTAGATCGCAGGTCCCCTTTCCTGGGGAAAGCACACTCTTTTTCCTTTGGATGATTTTTGTCCCATGAGGTTTTATCTCCAAGGTTTTTAATGAGGTGCAATCCCTGGGTCTTCCAACCTTAACCAACATTTTCATCTATGACTAAGCTTGAGGGGGAGTATTGATCAAGAAGAACAAAATAAAGTTGTTAAAAATCAATGGAAAATCAACATGAAGATCTCATGTACCGCAGGCCGAGGAACCAAGTATCACATTTCGAGGATCACCGTACCGCGGTACATCAAGCCTCGTACCGCAGGTTGAGAAATTCCCGTACCGCAGGTCGAGAAACTCTCGTACCGCCAGGATGAGGAAGTCTCGTACTGATGGTCAAGAAATCTCGTACCACAGCACGAGGAATCTCGGACTAACGGTCTAGACTCTCGTGTACCGCGAAACGAAGACTCTCGTACTGCAGGTAGAGAAACTTTTGTACCGCGGACAGAAGACTCACGTACCCAAGGTCGAGAAGTCTCGTACTGTGGGTAACAAAATTCTCATACCAAGGCCGAGAGTCTTAAAGTCAACGGTCGAGAAAAAAATCAACAATTTGAGAAATCAAAGTGTAACCTTTGGTGTAATGAGAAAGAGACTTTGGTTGAGATAGTTAGGGTCTAATTAGGACCTAACTAGTCACAAGTGACCGTTGGAGCAAGAGGACGGCATGTGATCGTGTGTCCTTGAGCGAAGACCGAGAAGAGGACGGGTCCCTATCATCCTTGGGTCACTAACGTACTCGAGGATCGGACACCTCTGGATCGTTGTTTTCTCTCACCTCCCCAACGGCTACAAAGACAACGGCTAGGGTTTTGAGTATCTTCTTCTATGTTGTTTCTCCATAAATAGACTTGTAACACATGAATGTAATTAACTCGATTTTGGCAATAAAATTTTTTTTACAAACAATTCTCTATCTCTTCCCTTATGCACTCTAAATTCTAACAATATTCCTCTGATTGGTAGTTTCTCACCACTAGCCACAATAACATTTCCTATGCTTGGTTTTACATTCTTCACCAATTTAGGATTACTTATCATGTGATGCGATGCACCGAATCAATTATAAAGGAATTTGAGGGAGCTTTGAAAAGATTAGAGATACCGGTATCTTTTAGGTTGGCAATGGCTTTGATGATATCATCAAGATCCGACCTTCTCACAATTGCTCTGTGAGACTTAGCACTCATTGCATTACTCCTCCCGGTTTAGATGTTTCCGCCGGTTCCTCTTCCAATCCTTCTTGAGCCATATTTGCCTTTTGCTCATTCCACTTGTTTGGTTCTAAATGAGGATTGAGAATCCAATATTTATCCGTTGTATGTACTTTCTTCTTACAATGCTCACACACCATACTTCTTTGTCTTCATTTTTGAGTGTCACCTTATAGGCAGTGATTAATTACTTCTCGCCACTAATTAGCCAATGTTTCCTTGCTCTCTTTGTACTTGAGAACATATTTCATCCACTGTTGGAAGGTTCTTCTCCCTAAGGATGGATTTGAAAAGATCATTGTAGCAAGTATTCAAACATCCAAGTAGACCAAATACTTTATCTTGTTCACACCTTTTATTTTGAACAAGAGGAGCCATGGTATTTGGTCATAACATCTCAAGTTCCGTCCAAAGAACACTTACCTTCCCAAAGTAGTCTTCAAACTCCATATCTTCTTGCTTTAGAGTATTAAGAGCTCTCTTGATTTCAAAGACCCTAGTGAGATTGGAGACATTTGCATAGACCTTCTTGAGAGTATCCCATAGTTCTTTGGCGTTTCACAAAATAAGTATGATTCAAGAAGATGAGGATCTAGTGAGGCAGTTAGAATAGTCATCACCGTTTGGTCTTCTTGGAACCATTTGTCATTGTCGGCAACCACCACATCGGAGGTGCCCTCCTTTCCTTTTCCTTTGTCGGCTGCATTTGGGGCATTTTCTTATGGAGGCTCTACATGGTTCCACAACCCACGGCTGCACAAGATCATTCTTGCAGTCCTTGACCATAACATGTAGTTAGACCCCTTTAAGAGTTACCGGTATACAAACTCCTTTGTTGGAATCCACGGTGGTTTTAGCGATTTTGAGAATAAGAGAATCGAAGAGAGAATGAGAATTTGAAAACCAGATTTAATAGAGAATCAAGACCTTTGTTGCTCTGATACCATGTAAGAATTTGAGAATGAAATATCAAGAATTCATGACTTAAAAGTCGAGAAAGATAATAGGAAGAAAAGATATTTCCATTGATTAAAAAAAACTCTTGCTTACATTCAATACAAATTCAAGTTTATATAGAGGAACATAAGAGAAAGAAGAATCAGTGTGAAGCTAGCAGTTTGTAGCCGTTTCAGAGGAAGAAGAGAGAGGGAAGTGGTCTCGGGAAAGTGGTTTCGGGGTAAAAGTGACCCGGCGGTCCTTCTCATGGTTTCTCTTCCCTCCAACGGCTTCATGACTTCACCAAAGTCCCACATTGGTCAAAGACGAGGTCCTTGGTCCAAACAAGTCTCAAGAGTCGCTTTCGTATCTCAAATCCCGAGAAAATATCTTCTTCGGGACTTCGGGGAGAATCCGCCCTAACAGTGTCATGGGTCGGGGCTCCGGCGCCCTCATCGATATTCTCGTACACCCCACGTACCGCAGTCCGAGTCCTTTCATTCCACGGGTGGCGCCTCACCTACGTGATATTCTGCGTTATGCCGAACCTTTCGTGGGAACTTGCGCTCCGATGACTTGCGCTTCACGATTTCTTGCATCACACGCTATCCTTTTTTCCTTCTTTATTTTATTTGATCAATACTTTAAACATATAACAATTAGAAAAAGGAGGCAGCAACTGCAGCTTCCTTGGAGTTGCAGAAACAAGTCAAATTTGTTCCATCGTGATTTTGTTGTACCCTGAAAACAAGTAAAGACAAAGACACCAAAAGAAAATTAGATAATGTGAGGATAAAGAAGAGCTTTAAATATATGCAAAAATCTTCAAATGTCTCGACTTCATTGTACCATGGAGCTAACTGACCTTTGGGTGTTTCACATTAGGTGTTAAGAAAGGATACATCAATGTCTAAAAGTTGGGTTCCACCACATTCCAATACATTCTCGTATCTATAACAACTTTGTTATTAGAGAAACCACTCTTTAGCTAGAAAACATCATAATAAAACACTAGAAACAAGATTCCATAGTTCCTACCTTAAAGCCCGTAACATAGATATTTTCGTTGATCAAAAGCTTTGATGCTAGTTTCCGTTTAAGACCTTCAATAACTAATACGTTAAGAATTGACTTTAGTATCTAGACTTGAGAAAGAGAATTTCCACAAAAGAAAGAGTTAAGTGAGAATAACACAACGATGTAACAAATGATTCAATTTAAAGAGATCTGCAACATTATGATAAGCAGAGAAATGAAGACGACGGCAATAAACTTCGAACAAAAGAAATTATTAAACAATCAAATACTAGAAAACAGCAGATAACAATTATTGCAGAACTAGCAAACCCCAATGATCAGATTCATAAATCCTAAAAGAATCGATAACTAAATTGGAAAGAAAAAACAATGAAGTTTTGTAACTTTGGTTTGTGAATCCATAACTAAGCTCGTCACAGACAAACGTTGTTTTTATGAAATTATAACCTTTACTATTGCCAACATTGTGATACAAACAAGCCAAATATAGACAAAGACAAATTAGGCTTATATGGGCCGGGGTTGCTCTTCTAGGTGGGCCTTAAAATTCTTAGTAACAAAACGATTCGTTTAGTCTTTATAACGACTGGACGGCGATTCCGACGCCATCTCATCCGAGTCCCGGAGAAATCGATCGCTGCTTGGTGCCCTTTACCTTTAAAGATTGTTGCTCGCGAGAGAGGGAAAGAGAAGTTCGTTACTTTTTTTATCAAATTCTTTCAATATTCCGTAATTCTTCGTTTCACCCACCGAAAGTTGAACCCTAAAATTGCTTTTAGCGATTTAGCGCGTCCAATTTCGCTTCGAGTTTTCTAGGGTTTAGTATCTTAAAAAACCCTCTTCTGAGGTATTCCTAAAGTGTCAGGAAACAGAGGTATGTATAATTTTTCTGGCCCTCTTGAATCTTATTCGAGCAATTAGTGATTTAGGCGTTCGATGACGAACCTTGTGTGAGCTCATCTTCTTATTGAGATATTTGGCCGTCTAGGGTCTTGCCTAATTCGTCATTTTTGCGGCTAGTTTTAGAAGAGGGTTTTTGGAAATAATTAGCCGGAGGTAGGGTTTAGGGTTTCGGAGAAAGCTTGTAGCTTTTGGTGATTTCTTGAATTAGGAGAATTGTGTTCTTGTTTATACTGCTGCAGCGTTTCCTCACTTAAATTAGCATTGTGGTGGTCTCGACGTAGTTCTACCAAATAAGAATTGTCTATGACTTACACAGATATAAGTATTTTCTCTTGATTCTATTGGGTATGTAATCCTATTCTAGTATTCTTTTGTAGTTGGCGATAATTTCTCTTCTTATCGTCTATTTTACTTTCCTTCTGATTCCATATATAAAGTTCTTCTTACCCTGTGCGATCTCCTTGTAATAATTAGGGGGCTTCTTTGCCAATATAAGGTTAGCCTGCCTGCTTAGGTGTGTAGTCTTACTGTTCTAGAAGGTTAGAGATGTTAAAGCTACATTGTCTCGACATTTCAAGTTTGCGTTGGTTCTTTTGGAGGCTTCCCTTGTATGACGCGTTAAAACGGTGGTGATAACTCTATAAAGGATAACACTTTTTTAAAATAAAAATCTATGTAGCAGTTTTCATTGGATGGGAAGTCTCTGTTTTTAAGCTACATAGCGATATGGAGACACAAATTCATCAACTTGAACAGGAAGCATATACTGCTGTTTTAAGGGCTTTCAAAGCGCAGTCTGATGCAATTTCTTGGGTACTTTCTTCTTCCTTTGCATTGATTGGGTTGTTCTGCGTTCTATCAGACTCATGACCGAATCCCTGGATTATAATGGTTGTATCCATTTCTGAAACTTAGGAAAAAGAAAGCTTGATTACTGAATTGCGTAAAGAATTGAGAGTATCTGATGACGAACATAGGGAGCTTCTGAGCAGGGTCAATAAAGATGACACTATCCAGAGGATAAGGTCAGATTGTGTGCATGCACTAACAAATACAAAACATTAAGTTATTATGGATTTAAGTTTGATATAATATATGGTTTTTTATCATGGAATCATACTAGAGATTGGAGACAGGGAGGCGGAAGCCAAGTTTCTAGACATGCAACAATTCAGCCTTTTGATGTTGTTCCTAGTCCCACTTTCTCAGCTTCCCGGAAGAAACAAAAAGCATTCCAATCTGTAAGTCTTATGTTCTAGTCGTATTTTCACCAAGTTTTTCCCTTTCATACTTTCTTCTGCTTAGAACCATTGTGTGTTTTAAGTATTTCTTTATTTATAATCTCTGATATGCATGCAGTATCCATCAATTGGCTCTACTGGAAATAGGTCATTCAATAATCGTGTGGTACCCAGTGGCATATCAACAAATGAATCTGCTGAAGCTCTTATCGGAAGAAAAGTGTGGACAAAATGGCCTGAAGATAATCACTTCTATGAAGCAATTATAACCCAGTACAACGCAGAAGAGGTATTGTTTTTGGCCATTGATAGTATGCAATTTGGTAGAACGATTGTTTGTTGCGACTTCCATTATCTCTTCAAAGAAGTCAGCTTGTTTATTGGTTTTGTTACATCCAACTTTTGAACCTTGCTTCAAGTGTTTCGCAATTTACGCCCTTGCTATGATTCTCACAGGGTAGGCATGCTTTGGTGTATGATATACACGCAGCAAATGAAACATGGGAATGGGTCGATCTTAAGGAGGTGAGCGTGATATTAAGTTATCTTAACAGTTCTTGCATGTGGTTGCAGCTAGTTCTATAAACGATTTGGTGCCATTACATGATGATGATCTTGATTAGAGCTGACATTATTATC
Organism: Lepidium sativum; assembly: GCA_023374145.1. Classification (NCBI taxonomy): domain Eukaryota; kingdom Viridiplantae; phylum Streptophyta; class Magnoliopsida; order Brassicales; family Brassicaceae; genus Lepidium; species Lepidium sativum. The sequence goes on along the minus strand of JAKUCM010000383.1, from coordinate 17,084 downwards.
GTAGATTCCACCGGAAGATATAAGGTGGGATGGAGAAGAGGGTGGGATAGCTTTAAACGTTGGGCTCAGAAGTGGATCATTCCGTGGCAATCGAAGAAGCCAAATACATGGTGGAAGAGGCAGAGGACCAAGAATTTATCAACCGAGAAGAGAACTCATACCACCACCAACACAACAGAATGGTGTTGGTGGTCGCAGAGCTTTGTCTAATGATATTGAATTGTTTAACACAGACTCGCTTGTGAAGGAGGTACTTTTGTGTTTACTTGTTAGTATGTATCCATTGAGCGCAACGTCTTTTTTAACATCAGAGTTATGCTTAAGGTGGAGAGAGTTTTTGATTCTACACATCCTGACCCGCGGGAGCTTGATAAGGCGAAGAAAATGCTCAAGGTTTGAGATTAATACCTACTGTGAGTAGTATATTGTTGTGATCGGAGAATAATACCACAAAATTTGTGATGTAGGAACATGAACAGGCGCTTATCGCTGCCATTGCAAGGCTTGCTGATTCTACTGATGACGGCATTGGTAATAATAACAAAAGCAGGGTGCATTTTGTTTGCAGTCTCAGAATAATCTTTTATCAAACATTAATTTGTCGTGTCCTGATGATAACATCAAGGATCGCTACAAATTTAATGCTAGAAACCATAGCACTTGCACAACTTGTAACTTCAACATCAATAGTCTTCTAAAAACCTGTAGACACATGTATAGCTTGAAATGTGATACAATTTCTTCAGGAATCTAATTCCGTGCTTCTTTGGTGCAACTCTGGATTGATTTCTTTTTATTTACTGCATCTAACTCAACAGACGGAGATCCACCGTATCCACGTGATCATCCAATGCCACAGGGATGAGGGGATATGCTGTCTGTTTATTGTATCCGGTGCCATCAACCCAAGGAATCTGGATTTTAAAAGAACCATCCTACTCGTCTGTCAAAGAAATGCTTAAGAGATTGCTGAGAAGATGGAAAAGCTTAAAGAGATTGCTGAGTAGATGGAACTAGCTGGTCTTCTTTGAAATTGTTCACCTAAATGTATGAAATATCAAATTGGTAGGATTGGAAGGTTAGGATTTTGCTTGTACGCACAGTATTTGTTTAGGGAGTGTAATCTGCCACTATTATAATACTGACCATGTAAATGCATACCTTAAGTTTATGTGTGTTGCAGAGATGGCATAATGCCTTCGGCTCCGGGTAAGATTCATGCATAGAAGCAGCCTTTACCCAAATATGCATACCAAAAACTCTTGTGTTGTACACATAAGATCATCAAATCTGACATGCATAACAAAAAAATATGTATGTATTTAGATCTCCGCACAAAGAGATAACCTCTTTCTCATGGAAAGAAAGGTACACCTCTGTCAAAGGAGCTATTCTATTAGAAGTCCCAAAATTGAGATGCATTCACAGCAGCCTAAATAGCGAATGGTTCGGACCAAACAAAGGAAATGATATGAGACTTTGAGTAAAAACTTTACCTTTTTCCTTTTTTTTTTTGGAGCCGGTAGATACCATTCATCTTCGATCTGGAATGTGTTGAAGAAGATAGTGTTCTTTCTGATTCCCTCGATATTGATTACTGAATCGATATCATCTCAAGCTCAGGAATAAGATTCTATAGCAGGTTGATGCTAAGTAAGACCCTGAGATTCGATGGGTGTTCATACAAGAGAAGAGGGCAAAAAAGGATGAAGCAAAGAAGACCTAGTAGCTCAGGAAGGTGAATAGATTGAATATCATCATACCTGGAGACGAAGAATGCCATGAAGATTGACGGGATCGAGCTATGGTAGAGATTTCCATCATGTAAACAGAGTAATCGTAAAGATCGGTTGATTAAATGAGAAGAAGAAGATCGGAGAATGATTATGCGATTGGTATTCGTCCAAGTCGAGAAGGGAAAAAAGAGGAAAAGGCCGAGGGAGACTTTGTCGATAATAGTAATCGAGAATGATACAACCACCGTAGATATTCCTTTACTCGTTTAACCCTTTCTATTTTTCCTTTTTCCTTTTTCTTTTTCTTTTTCTTTTTCTTTTTCAACCTTAGCTTTTAAATCTCACTCTTATTCTTGCAAGTAAGGAATTCAATTTCTGGTGTCTTAAGAATTTGTAAAGTGATTACACCACTGGTCATTTGTCTTTGGCACTATAGATATATTTAATAAATAGAATTATAAGGCGCAAAATAAATCTAATAATTCATATGCAAGGTATAATGAAATTCATATTGAAAGGCAACTCCGACATAGTTCTGTTCCGTGCTCGTATGGTTTCAATTTTTCCTGGTTGGTTTGTTCTTGTATCTACTCTCAAGATTTAATAGAAGTTTAGATTTTTATTAACCTTTACTGAAGCGTTATTCAATTAACTAAGATTTTGATTTCACCATTTCTAGTATTTTTGTATGTTATTTACTTTGTCTCTTTGATAAACTTTTTCTTAGATAAACATTTTTTGTGTGACTTTGCACAGTTAAAACTAGTATAGCAGCTATTTATTCAATTGTGAGGTATACTCATATATTATTAGAGATTTCATCATCAATTTGAGTTTAATATAGCAATTGGTGGTTTCAACTTTCCTTCGGGATAATATGTTAGCGAGTGTTTTACAAGTTGGATACTAATTAAGTTTTCTTTGGGGATGATTTTATTTTCAATAAAAAAGCTTCCTTGTCAATATTATATTAACTTCCACTGAAAAAAACTTGCAATACGTTGACACATGAATTACGCTAACATGATGACCCGACTAAGCATATGTGTTGTGGGCCTCTATGGGCTGTAAATAGAGGATTCTAAGCGGGAACCAGGCCCATTATGTTGACGTCATTATATACATATATCCGGGATCGTAACAGGCTCACTCACGGCTCACGTTAACCTGAATCTTACTATTACGGTTTATAGGAACATTCCGGTTTAGAATTAATATTATGCATTGGGCAACTTCGGTTCATGCTTAGCCGGAAAGAGTTAAGAAAAAAGGAAAAATAAAAATCTCATCTTTTCCCTCGACGACAACCACCTTAGGGTTAGGTTTATTCGCTTATTCTCTTACTCTTTTCTGTCTCCTTATTCCGTTTTAGATTTCGATTTCAATTTCTCTTCCCCGCTTCCATCTTCACTCGCTCTCTTATACTCTGAGTTTTGGATTTCTGCTTTCGAATCGGATCTGTACTTAGACATGGATGCTCGTAAAAGAGGACGGCCTGAAGCTGGCTCCTTCAACTCCAATGGCGGCGGATTTAAGAAGTCTAAGCAAGGTTAGCTCTTTCACTCTTTCTTTTTTCTTGCTTCTTCTACTCTTTAGCTTTTACAATTCGTTTTTAGTCGTATACTACTTTATTAAGCTCTTATGCTTAAAAGGTTGGAATTTGAGATCTTCTGTCTCGGAAAAGAGTAGGCAAATTCTGTTCTTGCTTTGTTCTGGTGATTCCGTCTTCTGCTTGCTCACGTATCTGATTAATTAGCGAGATTACTGTGATTACTACTTGCCTTTTTATTTGATGTAAATCTAAAGCTTGTTATATATAAAGATGAGTGATGATGCAACTTTAGCTTAATGTCGCTAAGTTAGTTCCAAGACTTGTTGGCCTAGCTTGTATATTTCACTGTCTATGTGCAATTAAACCTTTTCCTATGTCAAAGAGTATCTGTGTCCAGTTGGTTGGTAATTATTAAAACATTCAAAATATTATGGATTCTAGGCCTCAAGATTCAATTAGATGAATGCATGAATGATATATTGGATTCTAAAGCAATACATTGAACTTAAGATAAGTTCGTAACTAAAGTAAAAAACTGAATGTTTGGAACAGAGATGGAATCATATTCAACTGGTTTAGGAAGCAAATCGAAGCCATGCACAAAATTTTTCAGGTTAAAATCCTTTTACTTAATGAATTAATGTTCGAATTGTTATTCATCTGCAAATCTGATCCCGAAATTAACAAGTAATATTGTATGCTAATGAAGTGGTTAGTTCTTATACAGGTACTTAGCACCATCCATGCTAAACAAGTTAATTAAAAGTTTCAATATGAATAATGTGATGGCTACTACGAAAACTTGTCCTTTGTTTGAGCTGCGATAGTTGTGTGGTTCTGTTTGGTGGAAATGTATTAGTGATTTTGGGTTTGTAACAAAGGTGCTTGCAAAACTAGTAAACATGTCCTTCATTGCTGGGCAGAACAGGAAAATTATGGTTGTTCTGTCTCCCTGAGCTAAAGGCTACTGTTTTGTGTATAGAAATTAACGTTGCTGTTATAGTTCGTTAGTATGTAGTTTCTTCTGTGTCTGAACTGCTTATTTTTCTGCTATTATAATACTAGTGGGTCTGGCTCTCTGATGTATTATGCTTTTATTGCAGCACTTCTGGGTGCCCTTTCGGAGAGAATTGCCATTTCTTGCATTATGTTCCCGGAGGATACAATGCTGTAGCGCAGATGACAAATATGGGACCACCCATGCCTCAAGTATCTCGGAACATGCAAGGATCTGGTGGTGGAGGGCGATTCTCAGGGAGAGGAGACTCTGGGCCTGGCCATGTCTCTAGCTTTGGAGCCTCAGCCACTGCTAAAATTAGTGTTGATGCTTCTTTAGCCGGTGCAATCATTGGAAAAGGTGGAGTCAGTTCAAAGCAGATATGTCGTCAGACAGGAGCGAAGTTATCAATCCAAGATCACGAGAGAGACCCTAACCTGAAGAACATTGAACTTGAAGGCACATTTGAGCAGATAAACGAAGCGAGCGCAATGGTAAGAGAGCTGATTGGCAGATTAAATTCAGCAGCTAAGAAACCACCTGTTGGTGGTGGTGGTGGCATGAATTCGGAAGGGAAACCACATCCAGGGAGCAACTACAAGACGAAGATATGTGAAAGATTCTCTAAAGGAAACTGTACATTTGGTGATAGATGTCACTTTGCACACGGTGAAGCAGAGCTACGCAGGTCAGGAATCGCTTAGTTGTTCAAATTAGTGAATTTGCTGGCCAAACAAGTTTCTTCATTTGTGGTGGCGTGATATCTAATATCATCTTCACCGTTTTTTCTTCTTTTCGTTGGTTATGAGAATACAATGTTAATTTCATTGTCATTGTAAGTTTTTTTTCTTTCTATTCTGTGTCTGTTTAGAGTTTAGTTTTGGTTAAAATCGAAGTTTGAATTGTGATGGGAGGCTTGAAGAATGATTGACAAAACTTAGAAACAGTTATTAGGATTGTATTACGTTATTTGATTCAGAATCTTGTTTTCTTAGTTATGTTGTATTTGAATCCCAAAGCCGTCACGTAAAAGCTTTAATCATCCGCTTAGTTAATCATAATAATGTTATTGCTTTTGCGTTCACGGCTTGATATCGGGTCTGACGCTCCCAAACGTATCAACTCTTATATCCTCAATTCTCAAATTCCAAAATTGTTTGAAACTCTTAATGTTTTTGCACTCACCTAATGGTGTTTTGTTGTGCTACGAAAGAATATACGAAACCAGATTAGTACAAAATTAACAATGATCAAAACTATGTTCTAGTGGTAACATGAAAAAAGACATGTAGTCTACAAGATCTATACTTGTTGTTTAAAAATGAAGAAAATATGGTGAGTCGTTATAAGCTTAGAAGAATCAAAACTGAAATAATGCAAGAGGGATATAAAGAAATAAATAAAATGAAAGCTTGTGAAGACGTACTTGTAATTTTGGTCCGCCACCAAATATAATAATAAGAGTTAATAAAATCGAAGACTGCAATAAATACAATACCAACATAAAATCAACACGAATCTACCTCAAAGTACATCACGATCGGGCCTTCCACGTGACCACCAGTCTACCACAATGTTGTTTCTTTGATAGTTTTTGTTTTCTTATTTTATTTCATAATCACATGACGAGGGAAGAAGAAGCCAAACGTTTAAAATTCCTTTTCCACTTTAGCCCTTTTCCCGTCACCACTACTTTCAAGTCACCAATGTCAGTTTCCTCATTTTTAAGACAACACACATACCACTTGAATTCATTTTTCACTTTTCTAATATAAGTACATAATGAATTTTCTCAACCTGTGGAAATACAACTATATTCTTTTCATTTTGAGTTATATATGCAATATAAAACAGGAAATATAGTAGACACCCCAGAATTTCTAAATTAGCAAAAATGTTATCGCAAAACTTTTACTTGTAAAATGTCAATTATGATGTTAATGGACATGAACGTTGACAATTTTGTCGTGGTACAATACGCGCGAGATTGGACCATAAACATAAAATAAAATAAAACAAAGACGTCCGTATAAGACATAGATATTATAGTTTAATAAGACATTGTAACCTTAATAAGACAAATAAGAACAACTCTTCTTGTATTAATAGTTTTAGAAAATATCTCTAAACGAAAACTCTCAACAATGTATTTGTCTCTCACAATTGAATGTCACAATCTTGACATCAATATATAGACTCTCAAAATCGAAATACAATAGGAAAAAGAAACTTTATTATATTTAGATAACTCCTAAATATAATAATTCTTATCTTAATCTTAAGATAGCTTACACCTCAAGCTATCTCTAAGGAATATCTTTCAACATTAAGATCTCTTTCAAGCTTATCAACAACATTCTCCCCTTTAAGCTTGATTTGGTCTCTTGATCTCTTGAATTCCTATGAACTCCCTCATTTCTTTGAACTTGTTCTTTCCCAAAGCTTTGGTAAGGATATCCGCCTTTTGTTCATTTTCGGGAACATGTTCTACTTCGATTAGCTCATTGCTTACACATTCTCTAATGAAGTGGAACCTCTTGTGAATATGCTTACTCTTACCATGAAAAACCGGATTCTTAGTAAGAGAGATAGCTGACTTGTTATCTATCATAATCCAAACTTTCTTGCTCTCTTTTTCGGTTATTTCACTTAATAGTTCTTGGAGCCATATACCTTGTTTTGCTTTCTCGGTTGCAGCCATAAACTCGGCTTCACATGATGATAAAGCTACTATTTCTTGCTTTTGAGAGCACCAACTTATCGACTATCATTATAGTAGAAGATATGACCGGTTGTACTTTTCCCATCATCCAAATCAACATTGTAGCTAGCATCACTATAACCAACTAAACCTTCTTTCTTGTCTTGGAAAAACCTAAGTCTATGAGTTAATGTTCCTTGAACATACCGTAGAATCCTTTTTAGTGCCAAGCCATGAGACTTTCTAGGTTCTTGCATATACCTACTCAAAAACTCCAACACTAAAGGCAAGATCCGACCGTGTATGAATCAAGTACCTTAAACATCGAACGAGTTTGCGATATTCTTTCTCATTAATACTTTTCTCTTCTTGAAATTTCGAGAACTTAGAACCAGATTCCATGGGTATGTAACAAGCATTACAATCCTTCATTGCGGCTTCTTCTAGTATTTTCTTGGATTATATTTCTTGTCTTAAAGTTATATACCCTTCTTCTTGTATAATTTTTATTCCCAGATAGTATGTTTATTTACCAAGATCACTCATCTCAAATTTACTAGACATACCTCTCTTAAACTCGTTGATCATCTTTTGGCTTGAACCCATTACCAATAAATCATCCACATATACGGCAACAAGTAGAAATTGTCCTTTAATTTCTTTTCGATACAACAAAGCCTCCTTTGTACACCTAGTGAATTTAACCTCCTTAAGAATTTGATCCAGCTCGTCATTCCATGTTCTTGGAGCTTGCTCCAAACCATAAAGAGCTTTACTCATTTTTCTTTGAAAACTCATTTTAAACCTACTGGTTTAACTCCATCGGTAGACCAACAAGAGTCCAAGTCTCATTTTCTCGGATTGATCTTAGCTCCACCTTACAAACAGCAATCCATATTTGTGACTTACTTGCTTCTCCGAAATCATAGGGTTCTTCATTAACAAGTAACAGAAGGTAGGCACTCTCATGCTCACAAAGGAGAACAAAATCCTCCAAGTAGCTTGCTTTCTTTATTTCCCTATAAGATCATCGAAGAGATAACCCTTGAGTCTCATTTATATTATCTTCCTCCTCTTTGATGATATCTTCATTCGCGAGCTCGTCTTTTGTCATGAAGTCTTCACTTATTATCACATCTTGAGTTATATAACTCTCTTTTGGTCCTGAATCACTCCACTTCCAACTTTTGTTTTCATCAAAAACAACATCATGACTAACAACTATCTTCGGTTTATAGGATCATACAACCGATAGGCTTTTGTTCCAGGTTCTATCCCTAGATTTACCAACATACGTGAACGATAATCTAACTTCTTAAGATAAGGACCCTCTATTTTAGCATACCCCAAGCAACCAAATATTCTTAGATGTTGTAGTCTCAGTTTTCTTCCTTTGAAAGCTTTGTATGGAGTTTAATCTTTCAAAGCTCGTGTAGATATTCTATTAATGAGATATGTAGCATGTCTCACAACCTCTCCCCATATAAATTCTTGGTAGATTCATGTGCTTCAAAATACTTCGAGTCATCTCCATCAAAGTACGATTTCTTCTCTCAACAACTCTATTTTGTTGAGGAGTATATGGTGATGTCATGTTTCTTTGAACTCTGGTTTTATCACAAAATAATTTGAATTCATGTGACATGAACTCCCCTCCTCTATCAGTTCTTAAAATCTTAATGTTCAATCCGGTTTCTTTCTCAATGAAAGTCTTAAAACACTTGAGTTTCTCAAAAGCTTCTCCTTTCTCCTTCAAGATAATGCTCCACATAAACCAAGAGTGATCATCAATAATAACAAAGATGTATTTGTTATTCGATGGGTAGGAGGTGTCGAAGGTCCATACAAATCACCATGAATCAAATCTAACACCTTTTGTACTTGAAACAATGTAATTTTCGGAAAAGGGTTGTCTAACTTGTTTACCAAGTAAACATGAAGAACATTGTTCTTTCTCAATTTTGAATTTCGGAATTCTTTTCACCAAATCCTTCATTACAATTGTTTTAATAGTACCATCACCATTGTTGTTATTACTTTGGCCTCGACCTCTTCCTCTTCCTCGTCTGTGGCCACCTTGTCATTTACCTCGTCCATATCCATTATCATCTTGTTGATCCATATTAGCATACATCAGTTTTCCCTCATCATGTTCAAGTTGTTCCTCTTCTTCTTAACTACTTTCTTCATAATCTATTAGCCTTCCTACGATGTCTTCAAAGCTTGTTTTCCTTAAGTCTAGGACGTTTTCAAGCGCAAGACTATTGAGAAACTTCATCACAATCTTCAATTCTACAATAGTTTCACCTAGTGCACCCGTTTTATAGGTAAGTTCGGATAGCTTTCCAACAAAATTATCTATTGTATTGGTCTCCTTTATCTTCAGTCTCTCAAATTCGGCCATTAAAGTAGCTCGCCTAGCCTCTTTTTAACTCTCTCGGCTCCAACATTTCTAGACTTAATTGCCTCCCAAATTTCCTTTGGTGTTTTCAAATCATCAACTTGTAAAATAAGTGATTCCGGTATAGATGAAAATAGAAGTTCTTTTGCTATGCTATCCTTCTCGCTTTCAGCTCCTGTTTCAATATCATCCCAAACTATATGCACCTCAAATAAGACCTTCATTCTCATGGACCAAATTGTATAGTTTGTAGCCGTTAACATCGGACATTGTATGGACGACGAAGATACTCCTCATTCCTTCGGTTAGACTCGACCAATTCACTCATGACTTCTCAATCTCCTAAGTCAACAATATAAACACCTCAATGTGTAACACAATCCTCGATCTCCTCTTAGTAAACTATAATGCTCTGATACCAAATATAGTTTAATGAGGAATTGTAACCTTAATAAGACAAATAAGAAAAACTCTTCTTGTATTAATAGCTTTGAAAAATATCTCAAAATCAAAACTCTCAACAATGTATTTGTCTCTCACAAATGAATATCACAATCTCGACATCAATATATAGACTCTCTAAATCGAAATACAATAGAAAAAGTAAACCTTATTATATTTAGATAACTCTTAAATATAATCATTCTTATCATAATCTTAAGATAGCTTACACCTCAAGCTATTACTAAGGAATATCTTTCAACATTGAGATTTCTTTCAAGCTTATCAACAAGAGATATATCTTTTAATGACATATACATAAAACAAAGACATAAAAAATGTATAAATACGATTCCCGAGATTTGATAGTTGTGTATCAGTTAAAGATCTTATATTTTTCAATTACTCCGGTTGAAAATCTCTTAATCTTTCTTTCTTCTCTTTTTCTTGGTTTTTGACTATTAATAAACTATAATAATCAACAAATATGAAACAATATAAAATAAATTAAAAAATACATGAATTTTTGCATGCTAAAACTTACTTGTAGCAGGTTATAAAAAACCCATTTTGTCGCCCTTGTAGCTTGTGTTGCAGGCTGTCTTTCATATAACTGAATTTAGCTCGTCTTCGTCGCCCAAACTGCTATGGTAAACCCATATATTTCCCGCCACCACCAATATGAGTAATACATAAAGTTTGCTGCACCCGATCCTTGTTAGATTGATAAATACGGCTGCCAAAAGTGATTGTTGACTTATCATAATTGATTTGTTAACCCGAGCCTGATTTGTACATATCAAGAATGGTTTTCAGAGCCGAATTATTCGTTATATCTGCTTTAGTAAAGAACAGGGAATCGTCAACGAAGAAGAATAAGTGCATGCGTCATTTGTGGACTACGTCTGCATAATTAGACTACTCAGAACATCTAACTAGAGGATAAAAAATGAAGGTGATAATAGATCTTCCTGGTGATTTTTCCATGTTGGCCGGAAATTAGCGTAAGAATTAGCGTTAATCATAAGTAAAAAAGAAACTGACCATACACAACTCATAATCCATGTAACCCAAATTTGTGATCATGACATTCTCTAGAAAACACCACTCAAGTCTGTCATATGCTTTATTAATATCGATTTTAACCGCCATATATGTTTTGGAGCAACGTGTATTGGACTTCAGTGCATGGAAAACTTGATGTGCGAGTATAAGATTATCCGTAATAAATCGGCCAGGACTAGAAGGAGACTGTGTCTCGGATGCTAATGATGGTAATACACCTCGTAACCTAAACGTGATTAAATTAGATAAAGATAATGTTTTGGGTATAATTTCAGCGATGGGGAATAATTTACCGTAAATAAACTCAGATATTAAGAATAGAAAAAGAAAAATAAATGGAAAAAGGAAAAAAAAGAGAGGGGCCCAGTTAGAGAAAGATACAAATCATCTGTCTCTCTATCGACCCACGGACCGTCCATTTAAACGGCCTGCCTCTCTTCTTCCATTTGCATCTGACCAGAACAAAATTAAATTAACAGAGAGAGAGAGAGAGAGAAGCGATTCTGCGAAGGAGCTTCTTCGTTATTTACGTTCATCTTCATTCCTACGTCAGCTCCGAGGTTCGTCCTTGTCTTTCATTTCTTCTCATTTTCGATTTCGATTCTTACTTCTATCTAAAATCTGGTCTGTGTTATTTCCTCCCTTCTCCATCATTTTGCATTTTGAGCCATTTCCATGATAGATCTGCTTATATCCTCTACATTCAATCTCAGATCTGCTCTTGATTCTCTCCTTTAATGGTCGAGAAATCTGATTTTGAATTTGTGTTTTTCTCTTCTTCACCATTACTTAATGACTTATTCATTCATGAAACCATTAGTTTTTATTTTCCACAGTACGATATTTTGTTCAATGATGAAGTGCTTTGACCAATCTTTATTTTATTTATTTTGATTTTTTTTATGGTTTGGTGGAATTGAAAATCACTCTTATGTCGTAGTATTTAGGTCTGGACCTGACGATATTAAACTGTATCATATTCTCTGCCTACTTTGGGTAAAATATGCTCCTATTGTTAATCTTCCTTGGATTTGATCTATTCCTATTAAGATTTGATGATGAAAATTGCTTATTAAGTTAAAAACAAAAAGTTTCAGATTCGTTAAAGTCGGATTTTTGGGGTCATTCAGAATCAGATGCTTCTTTGTAAATTCAGATGCAAAAAAAGTGTTGTATGAAGATTTTTAGATCCCTGACAGATGCTTTTATGTTTAAAAGTCTAAGTCTCTTATTCATCCCGACTGTTTCCTTTGTTTTTTTGTTTGTTTGTCAACTTGCGGCTATTCAAGAGGATTTGTGATTTTAGTTGAATTTATTAAGAAGAAATTGATGATAACCACACGTAAGAGATATGAGTTGTCTTATCAAAAATTTGATTAGTAGTCGTTTTCTCAACGCAATCGTGTTTTTGCGTTTCTTTCTTTGGTTAATTTCATAACGCCGTTTTTATATTTGTGGAAGTCCCTTTCAGAACCTAATCTTCACTTTGGATCTTTTGTATGAAGAATAAGTATTGATTCCATACTTCACACTCGTTTCTTGTCTGCTTCTGATGCATTTTAGTATACTTTTGCTTTTGTTTTCTGCAGAAACATGGGTGCAGGTGGTAGAATGCCGGTTCCTCCTTCTTCCAAGAAGACAGAAACCGAAGCCGTAAAGCGTGTGCCGTGTGAGAAACCGCCTTTCACGCTGGGAGATCTTAAGAAAGCAATCCCACCACAATGTTTCAAACGATCTATCCCTCGCTCTTTCTCCTACCTTGTCAGTGATATCATTATAGCCTCCTGCTTCTACTATGTGGCAACCAATTACTTCCCTCTCCTCCCTCAGTCGCTTTCTTACTTGGCTTGGCCTCTCTATTGGGCCTGTCAAGGCTGTGTCTTAACCGGTGTGTGGGTCATAGCTCACGAGTGCGGCCACCACGCTTTCAGTGATCTCTCTCTACCAATGGCTAGATGACGCCGTCGGTCTTATCTTCCATTCCTTCCTCCTCGTCCCTTACTTTTCTTGGAAATACAGTCATCGACGTCATCACTCCAACACGGGATCCCTCGAGAGAGACGAAGTCTTTGTCCCTAAGCAGAAATCCGCAATCAAATGGTTATGGCAAATACCTCAACAACCCTCTTGGACGCGTTGTCATGTTAACTATTCAGTTTGTCCTCGGGTGGCCCTTGTACTTAGCATTCAATGTCTCAGGCAGACCATACGACAGGTTCGCTAGTCATTTCTTCCCTAACGCTCCCATCTACAATGACCGGGAACGCCTCCAGATATACATTCTCGGATGCTGGTATTCTGGCTGTCTGTTACGGTGTTTACCGTTATGCCGCAGCACAGGGAATGGCCTCCATGATCTGTCTCTACGGAGTACCCCTTCTGATAGTCAACTTTTTTCTAGTCTTGATCACTTATTTGCAGCACACTCATGCCTCATTGCCTCACTACGATTCATCTGAGTGGGATTGGCTCAGGGAGCTTTGGCTACCATAGACAGGGGACCTATGGAATCTTGAACAAGGTGTTCCATAACATCACAGACACACATGATAGCTCATCATCTGTTCTCAACAATGCCACATTATAACGCAATGGAAGCTACAAAGGCGATAAAGCCAATCCTCGGAGAGTATTACCAATTCGATGGAACACCATGGTACAAGGCGATGTATAGAGAGGCAAAGGAGTGTATCTATGTAGAACCAGACAGGGAAGGTGAGAAGAAAGGTGTGTACTGGTACAACAATAAGTTATGAGGACCGATTGGGAAGGCAATTGCAATTGTCGTCCTTTCTCTTTTGTTTTAAGTTGTCTTTGTTTAAGAAGCAATGTTAAACACTCTTTAATAATCTGAAGTGTCCATTTTGTTGTGTTATGATATTTTGGTTAACTGTGATGTTGAGAGTTAGTGTTGAAATGTAACCGTGTCTCTATTGTTCTTCTCATCGCTGTTTTTGTTGGAATTGTAGAGAGTGACATTGGGACAATGAATGAAACTGTTGTAGCACCAGTTGGCATAATTATTACATTTTTGAATGAATTGAGCCTTGGCTGTAGTCAACTTCTCGCTAAAGAACTTACCACCTGTATAAGTATCTGATGCTTTGTCAGTGTCTCTCAATCTCAAAGTGTTCAAACTTCTTGAACTGAATAAACAAATTGCCGAACCATTTTTATTTGTTTATTAATATTAATTGCACTCTCACCATACTATGATACTGAAGTGGAGCGTGACATATATGTAGACCATGTGGATGTAAATGTGCTGTTTTGTCTGGCAAGGTATCAATTTTGTTCACACTCCATCATGTGGATGCAAATGTGTTTTTTTGGATTGTTTTCTCGGTTGCAACTTGCAACCTAATTCTTCTTATGAGAATTAACTTTTTGCAAAGAACTCTGTCCTTTTACCAAAACTGTTACCTTTCAGATTTGAGAGGGAACAGAAGAAGATGATGAAAGTGAGCCAAGTTAAATGACAATTTTTTTTGGAATGATAACAGAAACACCAAAAAGAAAAGGACAACAAGAAATAAATGTGGTGAAGGATAAAAGAAAACAAAAGAATATCTTAATAATCAAAGTCGATGAACAAAAGGCTTCACCAATATGGAACAGTCTTTCATCCTTCGATTTTAAGCATTAATCTTAGAAGCACTTCCTGTGGACTATCGATGGCCCTGACTCATCATACTCAGCCTTTGCTATCCACATCTGCAGAGCAACAACATTTTGTATCACAGTCAGCATCACAAACAAAGAAACGATCATAAAATTCAACAAGAAGGAAAAATGGAATGATGTTTCTTTACCTGTTGGAAGGTACTCAGTGATGCTAGAATGGAGCCTCCTATCCAGACACTGTACTTCCTCTCTGGTGGAGCAACAACTTTAATCTTCATGCTACTTGGAGCTAAAGCAGTGATCTCTTTGCTACATGGTGGTTCCACCACTGAGAAGGACAGGGTGCTCTTCAGGTGCCACACGGAGCTCATTGTAGAAAGTATGATCCCAAATCTTCTCCATGTCATCCCAGTTACTAACAATACCATGCTCAATTGCTTATTTCAATGTCAAACTACCTCTCTTTGACTGAGCCTCATCACCAACGTAAGCATCCTTTTGTCCCATACCAACCATCACACCAGTGTGTCGTGGATGACCAACAATGCTCGGGAATACAGCTCTTGCTGAATCATCTCCAGCAAATCCAGCCTTACAGATTAAATGAAGTTTATTGCATTGCAGCATCATTGTATCAGATATTAGTGTCCACAAAGGTAAAATCAAAAATATATTGTGTTATATATTACCTTAGCCATTCTTGTTCCATTGTCAGACAAGAGGTTGAATGTCTTTACCATCTGCCATTTTCTATTACCTGTAAATTGAAACAATAATATTACCACTTTTATAAAACAAATCATAGTGATTATAAATGAATATCACGACGAATTATTCATCAAACAAAATTCAAAGGTCAATATAACCCTCTATTTGTAACTTGGCAACAATGAGATTTGATCTAAATCGAAAAACAGCTCTATAAAACGCCAGGAATATAAACAAACAAAAGGAAAGGAAACGAGTAATCCTCGACATTGAAATGTAGAACTCCGAACGAAAAAATCGATAAACATTCTGGAAACGTTTTACCTTTAGACGGGGATCTATGAAGGGCTTGTGTGTGATTTGGTTTGAGGAGGAAAAACAGAGAGCGAAAGAAGAGTAAATGAAGAAGAAGAAGAAATAATGAGAATTGAAATGTTTTAAAAGGAACAAAAACGCCTTAATATGAAGGAGAAAATCTGAGCCGTTGAATCTGAATCTCAGAGGACCCCACGACGAGTCACGTTGATGGTCGAAACAGCTGTCAGCTTTCTAGTAAGTTACATTCACGTTAGACCTGGCCATAATATCCGAAACCTGAACCCGAATCTGATTTAAAATATTCGAATCCAAATTGAATCGAAATCTATAAAATATTTGAATAATTTTTACATTATAAAATTACGGATACCAAATCCGATCGGATAAAATCCAAAACCGAACGGGTACCTGAAATACCTGAAATATATAATATATTTACATAAAATTTTATATATACTTACACAAATATTTAAAATTATTATTACAATGCTAAATAAATTATTTATAATTAATATAACAAAATAAAACTAAAATATTAAATATTTAATAAGTTATGATTTTTTTTGTTGAAAATATTTTGATTAAAAAATTTAGATATTCGAATCTGAACCGAAATTTAATATCCGTACCCGACTCGAACCTAAAATTTAATACTTAAACTGGATATGAACCTGCGAATATATCCGAATGAGTCTTATATAAACAAACCTGCAATATCTGAAACTCGAAAGAGTATACCTGATTGGATTCAGGTACTCGAAAGTCCAGCCTATTCGAAACTAATGTATTTTCGTGTTTGGTAACGTGACTCTTAGACCACTTCCATTGGGAGGTTCTTACACTAGTTTCTTACAAATAAAAAAATAAAAAATAATGTGAAGAGAAGAGAGAACGATAAAAGTATCTCAAATACGAGACTCTAAAATGAGTTTCTTAAACAAGTTGATTGTTTTTATTGGTTCATTTTATTTTAATAATTTAAATTTAATTAAAAAAATAAATTATATTAAATTACTATTTTTTTTGTGAATAAGAGACTCAAAATTAAAGACCATGGGTTAACAAGAAAAAAATTAAAGACCTATGGAGATGGTCTTATCTTTCTTACTCTGTAAAGTGTTTAATGGGCTGGAAAAGTCTATTAAGAGAACATCTTCCTAAAACAATCCTTTTTAATGGGCCCGAAAAATGTATCTTGATTTCTTTCATATTATATTAACCGACTTTATTTTACCAAAATAATTCATAAATCCAATACACTCAAAAGCTCGGTTAGTGGGATCAAAGCTTCTTGATGGGCTTTTAGTGTTTATATGGGCTTAAAAGAGTGGCCCGTTAAGGATACCGTAGAATTCACAGGGTTTTGTAAGGACTGTTGATTAACTTGTTTAGTTTTTGCCTAAGTTGGAATTAAACTAAAATTGACATTTCTGGATCAAACCCCAAAAATGGAGAGATCCATTTCTTTCAATCCTCGATATGATAACGAGCTCCCGAATGATCGAAGCAGCGATGTCGGATTCATTGCAAATGATCGGAGG